>JACATO010001118.1:0-239153 GCA_018389105.1 Nautilus pompilius
TAGCACTGATTTTGCTATCAAAGTGAAACCTTGATTTTAACAAATAGCAAAAACAATGCATGTAATTATACGAACAGAAATTTTAAACGGATTATTAAGAATTGATCTTGATCGATCTGATATAATTGTATGTGAATTAAAGAATCGATGTCTTGTGTTTGTTTTTTAGAAAAACCATTAGAATTAGTATACATGAAGTTTATGAAAATCTTCATTCACAGTTATTTCCCCTCTCCAAGAAGAAAACAAACACAATATATCGATTTTTTTTATATTTCTTAATAAATTTTGCGCGTGACGCGATTCCCATAAATCTTCCTAACAGCAAAACAATGGATCCTACCACACAAACATCGAGCCTGCATTAAAACAAACACTATTTACGAATATTTGTGCGAAGCTGATGCTATTTTTTTCGCAACATTTAAGATACTCTCTTCAGTTCGTGTACACAAAAATTATCGTGAACCATGTGTCTAATATTCTTTCTTCTTATTTGCCTTCCTAGAAATGGATGTTTCCGACTTGCGAATTGATTCTAATGCTAGTAGATGAGCAAATTTCAAGAGGCTCACATATTTTCTCAAGAGAGTGGTGAACAGGAAGGCGGTGGCGAATTTAGCAACCTGACACCAATCATCAGCTGACCTTTCACGTTGGTGGTCGTGGACACACGCGGAAACAATTCCGTCGGCTATATTCCTAAAACTGAGACGCAGAACCCCCCGCACACTCACGTAGATAATTATGCTGCGCCTCTGTAGACGACACAACAGCAGAAGAGATCATGGACAAAACGAAAGAATCGCATCTGGCGAAAAGATTTGCCTGATGACCGACCGCCAGCAGCAAACTCGGTTACAACTACTAACCCTTACTCACGATTTCTCATTGACTGAGCCTTTTGAACTCTTCCCCGATGACGATATAATCGATTTCAAGATAGAAAATGATAAACGTGTATGCAACCAAAGAAAGGGGAAGAGCATCGTTTTAAGACAAACGTTATGAGTTTCAGACATTTTAGCAGTCCTCTTGATATCTGGTTATGCACAACTACAATGACGCTTCATGTTTGGTATTAGTCGCTGGAAGACAGACTTTCGATGATCACCCGCTTAAACTAAATGAAAATCTTTCAGAACTAAAGAATTACTAAAGCGATGACCAGCGAAATATGTTGACATTCAAAGGCTTCAAACATAATCTCAGCGTCGGCGATATTACGTTTCGTTTTATGGGAGACATCCTTGAATATAATTTATCAAATTAAAGCCAGTGAGGTTTAACTTCTGAGTGAAGACATCGGCATCTTTTACAAGTTATCTGATTCAGTTCAATCTGCACTGTAGAGAGGCAAAGAAGTAAGGACTCGGTCCTTCCCTAAGGTAAAGTGGTTCCCAACCTCATATCGGACTTACCAACAGTCCCCCCCTTTCACCTTGGTTGTGACAACTACTTTACCTTTCTCGGAGTCTTTGAGGTTCTATTGGAAAAGGGGCGGTTCAGTTCTCGAAAACCGTTCTCTGAAAGATACCAACCAGCTGAAGAAAAAACGGAGAGGCGCGACTGACTTTCTCAGCCCTCGCTAGATGAGAGTACTACTTCTTGCAATAGAATGACAACAATATCGTGACCATTACCGCTAACCCTGATCCAGTCCTATTTATGGCCCAAACAGTCAAAGGTCGTCGTGAATATCACTACTCCATTTGTCATGAAGATTTATGATACCACCATGGGAGATGCGGACAGGGCAAACCAAAACATCTCCTACTACAGAATCAGCATGCGCACAAAAAATGTCGGTAAGCACTGTTTGCGCACACTCTGGACCTATTTGGATTTCTATGCCCACTGTTCATGTTCTTCTTATGTGCTATGGAGCGAATAATGGCAAGAGCTCCACGTTTAAGTCTTCCCCTGATGGTAAAATGAAGGGTCCCGCATGATGTCAGACTGGACCGGAAAGATTATTTTCGACCTGATCTTCTAAAGCAAAGACAATCTGCCTTATGGAAGAACATGCGAAAGGGTTGTAACAGCAATAGATGCCATATTCGATGCATTCTATTGTGTATCCGCAGAAAGAACTGAATATGGATACTTCACTCATTAATACTGTCATGGTATTTTAGATAATGCTGATGAAAGTTCTTACTTTGTAGAGTTTTGCATTACATTGGATTTATTTTTGCTTCTATACTATAAGTTTTATCGAGCGACATTCATTTATTTTCATTTATATTAGACTGATAAGAAAAATGTGTCAGTATATTTCCAATACTTATTCTGTTTTTATTTTTATTTATCTGCAATATCTAATTCATTATTAATTTTAAGCTATTGACCAATTAGGACAAATATTTAGAAACAGAAGTTTCTGAACAATGCTTCCATTGCACATGAATGTTTAATGGAAATACATAAATAAATAAAAAACCCATAGATGGCAAACATGCATAAATATCACAAATAACAACAAAAGTGAGCCGTATAGTTTCGGAAAATACATAACTGGTTTTCAAACAAGGATGTGAGTGCCGTGTAGAACAATCACTTACCTGATCTCTTTACCTACAGGCACGCTCTCTCGAAGAACATTTTTCCATTCACCGTAAAAATCAGTTTTTGATAAAAGTGCACTATTTTATATTTATTTGGTTTGTAATCACACAAAATCACCTTAGATAAATATGTACTTCGGATTTTTGTCAACGTTGTATTTAAGGTATTGCAGGAAAGCGGGTATACTGGGGCGATTATCGTAGGCACTAAAGTTTCACGTCATTCTAAATTAAGTTCCTCCCCTGTAAAGCTCCCGAAGTGATTGTGAAATATACCATACCTAAATTAGCTATGGGGCTCCATCACAAGGTGTTCATGAAGAAAATGACGCTACACTTTATCCTTGAAACCTTCGGATGGTCGGTCAGGGTTTGGAATGAGTTAACTAAGGAAGGAATGTATTTGGTACAAGGTTAAGGAATTCTAGAAACTAGACTGATGTCTAACCATCGTTTTCCACATAGACGTCCATTTCCTGTGAATTCTGTCGAAGAGAATTCCTCAACTTTACGCAAGTACCAAGGAATTCCCACAAACACACAAAGAGTGATAGGGGACGGATGGCCAATTAATCGCAGTGATATTAGAGGTCCAAGAGAGCCAGGTTGTACTCCCAGCCCTGTTTTGCCCATTTTTGGTCTGGATGACGTTGTCGTGTTAGAAAGTAAACCCCAGTGGCAGCTTTAGAGGAAGAGACAGGACGTTCGCTGTCTCCCTCTCACGTGCCCACCTCGGAGTAGTCAGACAGAACCCCGAACAGTTATTGGAGAAATCATACCAACCACAATTGTTAATAACACCGTTACTTTCGCCGTCCTAGTGACTACCTGAACAACGCTACTAATTACGTAGACTATATACCAAATATATTTTTAGAGGTCCAACGTTAACCGACTTCCGTTAGAAACCCTAACTTAGACACGGGAGTCTTCACAAATTATCTTGACCTCAACTCGACTATAACAATGACGGTTGCTGAGAGAGACCAGAAATTGACGTCTGGCTCGTGATGCTGCACAATGATCGTATTCTTAACTTGTATAGTGCCCATCCAGGTCCAGCTGATTAACTACCAACAAGGGTCTTTGGATGTGAAATGCAGTGACTACTCCTGCGTGATGCTGGCGGTCTGTAGGCAACACAATTCCTGCTATATTGTTTCAGAAATAACTTTACTAAACCGAAAATAACAAAAGTTTCATTTACCTATTTCACTTAAGATAATAATATTATTATTATTATTATTATTTTTTTTATTTTTATTATTTTTATTATTATTAAGTTCTTTATATTCATTTAAAGTCTCCCATATCCAAAAATTCTAATTTTAAAGTTGTTACAAAAATTGTACCAATATCTTAATGTCGCAGACATCCTTGATCAACGAATTAAAAAAAAAATAATTATACGAATTTCAAGTTTTTTCAGATTAAATTACAAGAAAATTTTAAAAGTAAAGCTTTAAAGTCACCATTTATCGCTGTGAGCCACACAGATACTGATGCTGTTAAGAAGACGCATCTCTGTAGAGACGACAGAATCATTGTTGCCCTCCACAGAAATTTCTGCTCACTGCTAGTTGGCTTTTTTTCCTCCAATTTTGTTCTCTCTGTCTGTCTGTCTGTCTCTCTTTGTCTGCGCTTGTCTTGCATCACATGATGCTTTCATTGAACATAATAATTTGGAGTAAACAAAGATTCCTAAGGTTACTGAGGCACATCGCTGGCTTGTTTCAGGTTGAAAACAAAGCTGTCAATAATTTTGGCGACATGTATAAACAGATAATTTTATCTCATCATTAAGTGGAACTGTTTATTGTGATCGAAATAAAAACGCAGAATTTAAAATATTTATACGTTTACAGAGAATATTTATTGTAAGAGCGTGAAACTAGAAGATGCGAAATTCCTAAACATTTCAAAAATTCCACGTGGTGTCAGACACCCATAGGGTTTTGAGTAAGCGCTGAAATGACTTTAATAGTTACGTAATAAAACTGAAATGAAGCTGTAATATTCAACCGAACATTGCTAAAAGAATTAATTGGTATGTCAGTCATAGATATGCGAAACATCTATGGTCTATTAAAAAATAAAACAATTTGTAACGTACTTAACTAGAGGCAATAGGAATCAAATACAAGAATGCTAAAGCAGTAACAGAAATACTATGACTAATAAATCCATGGCCAAAAAGATTCATTCTTCAGAGAAATATCAATTACGAAAATCTATCTTCCCATCTCGCTCATATAGCTTGACACCGTACCCAAGACCATTTCGAAATTCTGATTTTTATTGCCTCTAATTAACTCGCGCTTATCATGATTTCTAGGATTTTAAAAAAGAAACGGGTATTTTAATATTATATTTCAAATTGTGTGATTTTAAAATTTTGGTAAGTTTACCATTAATCAGTGGTTAACATGTAGATAGAAAGGAAGCAGAACTCAGATAATTATATGAACCTAAAATGTAATACAAACAGCTAAATGAACCTATAAAAGCCGCATAAGAAGAATAATAATAGTTGTAAAACACAAATAGTAATTGTACTAGGAACAAAACCTGACACCGTAAATGTTGTGTATTGCTAACGTACCTAGTTGGAAATCGTTTAACCGGAAGCAGATACCAAGTAACGTCAAGGTTATAAAATTCATAGCTTCATTGCTTAATAAGCCTGTCAAATCAAATCGAATTAAATATATAAGTTAACTTATCAAACTAGCGAACAATAATTTTATCAAGTGGTCAAAAATGAGAAAATGGAGAAAAAAAGAAACGGAAAGCCGTTCCGTCACAAATTAACCACTACGATTAAATGGTGTAAATCTACTAAGCGGTATGCACTCCGTTCAACTTTATCAAGCAAAATTAGACAATTCTAACGTGACGTAAAACATTTGGCTACGTTTGTAGTGTCACAGATAATAGATACTTTAAGTCAATTTTAGCCCACCATTGGTTTTATGTATTGGTGTTTATGTCTTACTTTTTAGAAATTTTCACCTGTTGTCTTCACTTCATGTTTCTTAGTTCCGCTTCAGAAAGCCTTGACCGCCTCATGCATATAAGCTGACGGCTCAACAGAGAAACACAAGAGATGATGGCTGCGTCGACTGAAGATTTGGTTAGCCGCATTTTAAGATACAGATTAAACTGATTCCGGAAAATCGTCCTCTGAGAATTCCTGCTTTAAAAGCAGTAGTATGCTGGACATTTTGTAACTTTCCGTTAATGACCACACCTAAGGTGTTTCGTGTGTCATTCCCTGTCTTGATCTACACCTGAAATGGGCACTAGTAGATTAGTCTCGTGATTCTCAGCTGTGAAGTTCAGGACGTTCTCTCTCTCTCTCTCTCTCTCACTCTTTCTCTCTCTGTACGCTAAACTTTCAGCCTCGAAAACTTGTGCTGTGTGGACCATTTTTGTTCGATGCATGATCATAATCTTCCTTGCATGGAATACAAGAGAATCGTTGAATAGATTTTCTTCTAAAGAGCTGAGCTATATACAAAATGATGGTGGTTGTTGCATGATACTTTGTAAATGGATGTGACGGTTCGGTGCGGAACGTCACAGTTTTTAGAAAAGTGCGACCTTCACGAAGAGTAAGCGCTACAAGTCCTGAAGTATGGCTGATATACCCCTGGTCAGATGGAGGAGAGGCAGAAAGATCAGAAACAAGGTCCTCATTACTTTCAAATCTACTTACAACTTCTCTGATAGCATACAAACTCGAGCCTCACTCAGACCTGAGTGGTGAGCAGTTTCTTCTACAACTGATCAAATTTGATTCCAAATGTTTATTCCTATGTTTTTTTCATATCATTTTATCTAATGGCTGGTTTGACAGACCCACTTTCGCCTATACACTAAAAACTATATACTAATAAGAGTAAAGATAGAAATGAAAGTTTACTACTAGTTGCTATCAAAATATATCTCGATTTTTCCGGCCTCCATTGTACAGTAAAAGATCATGTGGTCATGCAGTTTTGCCTGTTGTATCGCTCGTTTCTAGACGTCTTACTGGCCTTTATTTATAGCGATACTTGCTTGATGCATGTTTGCAAAATAAACAATAAGAAAGGCTTTCTTGACTTTCAGTAGAAACGCATCTGTATTTGATAGATTGTTACAGTGTGCCTAACTTGCGTCACGATGGCTGCAGAAGAAAGAATCAGTTGTTACTATTATTGTAAATCTCATTTGCAATGAAGACATAAAATAGTACCTATACGATGTGTCTATTTTAGAATAAACTGTCTTTATGTTTATGAATATTATCGTTCCTTAAGAAGAGAGTTGTTCAGGGTTTTGGTGTTAGTGATCGACTAATAGTCGTAAAGATTGAAGGATTACATTTAAGTGACTTTTCAAGAAAGATTTTATACAAGCAACAATATGATTAATTCGTCCTAGGTAGAGAGGTGTTCAGATACAGTAAACAAATGCGCTATTTTAATTGACTATGACAGGAAATGTTTTGTATATTCTGCTTATATCACTGGTATTAATCGAAAAGCAAATACAGTTAATAAATTTGAGATTCCAATAATTCTTTAATGTTAATAAATTCCTTAAAATCGAGAAGTTATTTGTGAGTTTTCTTTGAAGCCTAATTATTAAACTGATCCCGACTACAGTTTAATACTGCAGAAAGTTTGTTTTTAACTTTATAGTAATTGCAATCCATTTCAAATATTGTCGCCATTAAACTCTTGTCAGGAACACGTGATCTGTCGGCTGAAGTATTCAATGCCTGTCCACAAACAGCGAATACCCAAACCGAGTTCAGTGGGTTAAAAAATCTTACATAAATCTGAAAGTAAAATAAACCAACAAGAAAAATTCGTCAGTAGATCGTTGGTAAAAAACATGAAATTTTTCCAATTAATTTATTTATACAATTTAACGGAGATGTCTTTATCAAGCATTACGACATCTTTAGAAACAAATTTTATTCATGATATTTTGGGGCAATTTTTTTTTCTCTTTTTTTAAAAACATTTTCATAATTTTCATTCTGTTTTAAGTATATTTGATCATTTGCAAGATGTTCAAAAAGAAAATATTTTTTGAAAAATTCTATGTCCATTGTGAGATCAATTTAAGCGTTTGTGTATTTTCTTATACATTCATCTTCGATTTTTAAACGTAGCTTTGGTGTAACTCGTAAGTTTATCTTAAATAACTAAATTTTTACCTTGAGTTTTGATGCTTTATTTTGCATTTACAATATTTGCTGTACAAATCTATTTGGTGTATTCTTTGAACCCTTTTTCTTGTTTTAAAATGCTCTCTTTTTAACTAAAACTGTTTAAATTATTTTTACATTACTTTGGGATTACGTTCATTGGAGTCTTTTTCTATAAAATTTTATTACGTGGCATCGTAATGACACTTTTTGGTTTCTGCAACGTCCTTTGGTACGTAATTCTTTATTATTATCATTAATGAATTATATCCTTATAATTATTACGTGCAAAAAAGGTCCAATTTTCTAGATATCTGATATTTTCGGAACATTTTGTTAACCGGAATATTAGAGATGTTTTTTATCCGTGCAGCAGATGTAATCTATTTTGTATAAATTGATTTTGTTGCCGAGTTGAAGCACTTTTCGAAAATTTTCCAGATGTTCACAGAAAATATGTTTCGATCACCACAGATAATTTATGACACTTTCAAAGATTTACATTCTTTTCAAATAAAGTCGACTTGTAAAAATATTTAATCTACCAGTCAAACAGTAAACCAAATCTTTAGTCACATTTTGATTAATTGATGTCTTAATGGTAAATAAATGTTTGACGAAATTTCAGATGTTTATTTTTTGTGGATATTCAAATTCTTTTCTTTTTTAAAATTAATCAAATATTTTAAATTCCAATTTTAGGTAACTTTAAGAAAATATTATTTTTTTTAGTTTTTAGAATCTTTTTTGATTAACAAAAATATTATCCGACTTTCTACTAAAAAGTATTTTAAATAAGGTTTTATTTTTAAAAAAGAAGACAGACAATATCCGCTGCATATTTGACCTAATCAAAATAGTTTGTAAATACGCAAAATGGGTATATCTTCCTAATTGAAAAACCACCTTTCATATTAATTAGATCAAATTATTTCATGAATAACGAAAATGAACTTTGAAATTAAACGATTTTATTCCACCCTCTATTCGGACATTGGAAAGCCAGGATGAGAAATCTGCTTTACGTTGGAGCTTTAAACAGTTTGTAATGGAAATCTGAGAATCAGAGCTTTATTAAGCAACTGTAGGCGACTTTTTAACATAAATTTTTACCGAAATAATAGCACTCTTTCCAAAAAGGGAAAATTAATCAATTAACAAGAAGTCTCATTTACTGCTTGGCTTATCATCTTAAACCCTGACACTAATTTTAAATCAAATCTGAGTTTCAAGACTTATTAGAAGTAATGATCAAAATTTAAAACGATGATGGATTCATTGATGGTGACATGCAGTTCTTCTTTAGTAATTCAATCTTGCGGCCTACATCTTTCCTTTGGAAGAAACAAACCTTTCAAGAACATTTTTTGGTAATTGAAAATGTTTTAGCGAAAATAAAGATTATTTTTTAGGAGTAACATATCTTCTTTTTCGGGAATTTTAAAACATCGAATAATAATTTGAACGTACTATTGTACTTATCCTCCTTTTCAGTTTAAAGCCAAATTTCTACATTTGTTTAGAGTGACATTAAGCCAATTTCATAAAGATTTTATGTTTTCCGTTGCGCAAGTATTTTTCCAAAAAAAATTACAAGATACATTTTTACCACAGTAATAAATTTTCTTTTATCAGTTAAAATCATTTTTAAATAACTTGACTCTTCCACGGATTTTACACCCAAATATATTTTTTTCTGGACAAATCTGTTATTTTGTATTTCTTCTCTGGTAATTAATTTGTTTAAAATATTTTAATTAATCACCTACTTTAAGTTTATTAAAAGTATGTTTTATTTTTTTTAATTATTTAAACGTACGGTTAAATTAAGTCACACTGTGCGGCTACAACTTATCTTACTTATACCTAAAAATTAAATCCTTTTTTCGGACAATTACAGTTCACTTCAAAAGAAATTCGATTTTTACATGAAAATCAGACTTTTGTTTGATTTTTCACATTTTACATTCCACCCAAACTGAAATTATTTCTTAATCTTCTTTCTGAAACGCACTTCAGTTTATATTTAGATACATGAAATGTTATTTCAATTTTGAAAAATTAGAATAGTGTTTGACAAAAATTAATTATTTTTCTGCCGAAATAATTACCGTTATCTTTATTGAAAAATACTATGGGAAAATCTTGGGCGCCAAACATATTTCTTAATTTGCATTTTTTCGAAATTAAAAGCATAATTTTCGTTAAATCTGCGTTAACAACAAGTCCTTCCACCTGGATTTTCAACCTTTCCTAAATAATTTCATTTTCCCGAAGAATTTAGCTTTTTTTAAAAAATAAATCTAATCTGTCTTTGATGTTCTCTGGCAGTCAAAAGCCTGTCAAGGAAAATGAATTTCTTTCAAATAGTTTGTTGTTTGTTTTATCTGATTTCAGGTAATTCCAATTTATCACGAAGTTCATGTCATGTTCGTAGCCTACAGCCTCTTCCTCCTTTAGATACATCTTTATTTAAAGCCAGACACTTTTATTTCATTACCTTACTTTTCATATGGAATATTTTAACGTGTGGTTCACATCCTTCTTTACTTACAGTCACTAATTTCAGAGTAAATTCAATTTTCATCCCCATTTTCATTCGGTGAATGTTTTTATTAAAATTAGAATGTTTCACGGAGTAATAGAATTTTCAAACGATGTCGATTCTCTTTTTTTCTCACTAATTATAAATGGCCAGGACTTTAAAGTTCATTTACGCTTGATATCTTTTTTTTTCATAACTGCACAATGTATTTCCGTTTCCATCCATGACAGTAAGATTTAAACAGTATTAATTTCTTTATGATGGTCATTTTTCGATTATTACGGTAGTATTCAGTAAAAGTAAACTTTAGGTGTAGTAGAAGAGACTAAACGAAGTTAATGAAATTAATGTAGGTATAACTGAGGGAAATAAAAATTATGTTCACGGTGGCGAGAAATATATTTGAACTGCAAAGAAAATAAACTTACTTCGACAAACTTCAGTTACAAACACAACATTTCTTAATATAATATAGATATCATAACAAATCATACTAGAAACGTCAAACCTGATGTAATATGTTGTAGTAATAAAAGTTTCCCTGTAACCCTATCATGATAGAAACATCAGCTGTTATACTGGCCAACGTTTTTTTACAGTTTTCTGCTGACTAAAATCTGACACTTGTTTTTAACTAACTTTGTGGCGCTGATTTCAAAAAACAAATCGATTTTTGCCTATCACGTCAACTTTCTGTTCTACGGCCATTTTGCATTTGTTCAAGTTTTTGTTCTACGGGATCTTAAAATGGTTAACTTTTTACTTGGTCAACAGGAGGACGCACGAAATATCCATGTTTCTGTAGCTGTGGAATAGTAGAGCTAAGGACAAGCATTTTGTCTCAGAACTGACCGGTGAAATCATGTTTAAATGTCGGAGAACCAAATATCAAATACCAACCACTAGTAGATCCGGTAAAAATCATCTTTTCTCCTCTCCACATCAAACTGTGTCTAATGAAACAGTATGTTAAACTCTGAGCATAGAAGGTGACTATTTGAAGTACATATCCAAAACATTTCCTACCCTCAGTTATGAAAAAAATAAAAGCTTGTGTTTCACGGGCCACAAATCAGAAAAATCATGAGATATCAAAATTTCACAAGCTCCATGAATGATATGAAGAAATGGCATGAAATTATTTCGTGGCTATTGTGAAGAATTTCCAGTTACACAAAATAGCTGAAATTTACAATGAACTTATTCAAACATTGTTTTAGAATTTTCATCGTATAGTTTGCAACATGGACATCAAGGTTCATTTCCTCAACAGTAATCTTGATAAATTTCCTGAAAATCTATTTGACGTAAGTGATGAGCAAGGTGAAAGGTTCCATCAAGATATACAAGCTATGGAGTAGTGATACCAATGAAGGATGGATACTCACATTGTGGCCGACTACTGTTGGAGTATTAAACGGAACTGTCTGGAAATGAAGTAGTCCAGAAAGGCCTACAAACGAAAATTTAATCCATGAAGGAAGAATGTGTCATTTAATAATATCAGTTAATGTAATAAATAAACACGTGTCTGTCATTGTTTTGTTTGTATGGTATTCTAAATTCTAAATGAAATGATAAGAATATTCTGAATTAGTTTGTGCACATTTTTTACTAAAATTCTTTCAATTCTAGCATCGATTTATAATTTTCTATTTCAATATTTTGACCTGATATATCATAGTTAACCAATATATATATGTTAATCTCAAAATTGATTCATGGTAATGTTTATTGGAATGGTTTTCTAAATAAAATGTTAGGAATAGGATTGAAGCGATAGTGGAAATCATTGTAATCGGGTACTTTTTAAGGTGATTGAACGAAAATGGGGAAATCCTGTAGAGAAAAAACTTGAAGTGATAGACAAAAAACTAATGTGATATTTGAGTTCAACACCCCAAAATTAGTCAGAAACAAGTCTCGGATATAAGTCAGCAAAAATTGTGTTGACCAGTGTTATCGATACTTTAGGAGATCCGCTAAAGGTTTGCTTACATTGGTGTTTGTCTAAACGTCAACTAACGATATTAAAGAAGGGAAATAACATGTAAGTGGATCGCGAGCTTTCATAGATATTTCTAAAAGTATACAGACTTCTTTTTCTACACAAAATATCAGAGAGCTAGTGTCATTGGATAATCATTGCGTTAAAATATATTTTTTAGTTTCAAGAAAATAAAAGGATTAAACTACATTTTGAGGTTTAAACTAGAATAGTATGCTATTTTGAAAATATGATCACGTATGCAATACATTATAAAATGGAAACATTACATTCTATAGAAATATTTTGTACTCTTAAAGAAAAGGGAGATTTAAATATTCGATCAATGTTAATTATTTTGGAAATTATATCAGCAAGATAATAAATATTTTAAAATTATTTTCGATTAATCCGCTAAGGTTACATGATCGAAAAATTTTAAAATCTGACAAATTTACTATAGTTCGATGCTTCATATATAACGCAATATATTTCATTTAGTTTTCTTAAAAGTGTTAACATAACGCTGAAATTTAAATAATAAAAATCATTATTTTGCGTTTATTAATTTATAACACGCATTGCTGTAAAATAACGTAGATATACAAAACATTTTTACACATAATTTTATATGCTTTAAAAAACTGAAAAAATTTCTGAAATCACTTAAAAGACAAGACGTATAGATGTGAATACATTTTTATTACAGATCTTACAAATCAAAATAATAATTATCATTCAGCTCATACAAAACTGTATCGATAACAGTGGAAAATTTTTGTTGACAACTTAAAGAATTTTGAATCTACAGTTCCTGGTAAATTTCTCTGTGTACATTTTAAGGTTAATATTTAATTTCTTGATGTGGCTTGTTAACTGATTGTGCTGAAATCTGGCTGATTCGTTACTAAGTTAAAAGTTCAAACATGAAAACAAAGAATGTTTTTCTTATATCGTGCAAATAAACCAGATAAATAACTGTCACATTCAACGACATGCCAAGCACATGTAAACCGCATCTAACATTAACACAGTTTCTAGTTTCGTAGTCAATAAATCTGCGCCTCCACAGACTTTGGTCAATTGGTTTGCTCTTCAAATCAACATACACTCCGTTGTTTCTCTCATCCCTTATTCCAATATGAAATTTAGCAGAATCACCTAAAGAAAAGGAAAAGGAAGTGACGCTTTCTTCAAGAAGAGGAGAACTAAATTTCATTTTTGTAAAAATTGCTACTTGAGAAAATATTTTTGTAGATGTGGCAACAATGCTATTAATAGTGAGAAGAATCAAGACTAGTTATTGCAAAGTTTTGCCATTTAAAGGTATCACGAGACCTAGAATAACTTCTACAACATCAAATTCATTTACTGAAACGACAATGCTAGAAAATCTGTTCACAATGAAAATAAGTAAACATACTGAATTTTAGAAAAAATAAAGATTCGGTTTCTGTTCATCAAATACATTATTAATTTAAATATAACAGCCTTTGAACATTTTAAACTATAAGATATTTCATTAAAATAATAAAAGTTAAAGAAAATTAAGTACAAAAATGAAGAAGGAATATACAAAAACTAGTAAAACAATTATCATGTTAGAAAACCTGGTGAACCGTGAAGCAGACATTTGACGACTATTACTTGTAGACGGCTGTAAAGAGAAAAATAATAATCTTCAATCTTCTGAATTTCTGGCTCTGAAAGGCAGCAATAATCCTGCCCCTTTCGACTGTAAACCTCTTGATAAAGTTACCATTCAGCATCATAGTATTTATCGATAATTTTCGAAACGTATCAAGTTTTCTCGAGCTATGTCCGAAAATCTGATTTGTAACCAAACTAATTTTTGACTGTTTGGTACGTCATACTGAAGTGACCAACCATCGGTGTACACATATCGCGATCTTATGATGTAATAAATATTTCCTTCAAAATTCTCTTTGTTTTATTCTTTTGTTACGAATTAAGACAGTTTTCCGCCATATAGAGATTAAATTTTGGTTTTCTTTTTGTTTCCACATGTTGTTCTTTGGATGGCAGTGGTCTTCTTGTTCCCACTAGCAGCAATTTAGTTTAGACATAATTAAATTAGTGTACCTTGTAAATAACATTGATGATACTCACTGTCAAAAGTATTCGCATATTTCTCAATTGCCTCCCTTGTTTCCTTCGTTTCTATATTAATCAGATGACCGCCTTCAACTTTGCATGCGAGGACAGCCTCGTTCCAGCTGACTCTCTGCATGAAAAACTTGAAACAAACTTTCGAGTCTGCAAGGTAGATGTAGTCTTCGTCCTCCGAACAAAAAGCTACAACGTTAGAAAAGCACAAATCATTAACAATTAGTCTTCATATTTAAACTTAAAATTCACAAAGTGAGGTTATGCTGTTGTTTTTCTTTTAAATTTTCTTTCTTTTCCGCATGTTCCTCTTGGTGTGTTAAAGTATGCAGACGAATAGCATTCAAATCAGGAATTCTTTAAATACAACTCTAATTATTTTTTCCTTGAAGGTAAATCCTTTAAATGTTAAAACAATGATTCAAATGTTTTCATCAGATTTAAAATCAGTGTTACCGTGAGATAGTATAGCATTTTGCATAAAACCATTTGAATAATTTTTATTGGTTGGTCTTTGTTATGTTTCGCTAGTTAACAATTAGACAATTTTTACTTGTTTTTTTAATAATCATAATTTTTTATGCTAAATCACAGACAGTTTGTGAAGTACTATATAAGAAAGGGAAAGGGAACATACCATTATGCAGAAAAAATTAGCCAACTCACTTTCTAGAAAGTGTAATTGTTTGTTACTGTTATGCAAACAACTTATCCATGCTTCGGAGAGAATTATGTAATAGCGTAATAAACTTTAGATTTGATTAACAGTTAGTTAACTTCGAGTTCATAAGGCCCATTAAATCAGTAACTAATGCTGTTTACATTTCTATTACAAGACATCTCTCCAGTTTCCACTCTAGGATATCATTTTAATTATTACCATTTTAGTTCGAAGACGGATAATTGAAATTTGTCAAATTCCTTTAATATGGTAGGTCTGTGCCGAAATACTGCCATTTGTCGCAGACTACATTCACATATTATTAACATACAAAGAGACATAAACCATTCATGTAGTTACATGAATAAAGATTTCATTTATTGCTAGTTTTACTGCCGATACCTGCCACTACTAAGATTCAACAATCGCATCACCATCTTCCAAAAATGACTATCCTTAAGCTAATTGATAAATAAAGTTGAGGTTTCCATCACAAATTTGGGAACCTATTTAAGCCACTTGATCATCCATGAAGAGGAATACTTGATGACACACAAACGTCGTCCACAGTATGGGAAAGAAAGGTTTAATACAATGGACTTCAGCTTTGGAAA
The DNA here is from genome assembly GCA_018389105.1 of Nautilus pompilius. NCBI lineage: Eukaryota > Metazoa > Mollusca > Cephalopoda > Nautilida > Nautilidae > Nautilus > Nautilus pompilius. The sequence goes on from JACATO010001118.1 coordinate 15,705, forward strand.
ATTTAGCGTCAGGTATTGATAGAACATGGTACAGCGGTATCTGAAAACTTGCTTTCAACAAAATTTCGCACCTCAGAATAACATATTTGATACATCAAGCACAATGACAGAAAATGAATTGATATAAATTGCAAAATCTTCTAATGGGTTTCTGCAGTGAAAGAATTGTATTGAAAATTCCTTTCCTAGTTCAGAAATTTTAACCTTTGTGCCGTTCAGTAAAATCATCCCAATGAATTCTAGAGTATGGCTTACTGATTTCATAACGGATAATCTGCCATTTTACTCTAATTTTGCGTAACTTTCCTGTGTACCTAAGACATTTTTTTCACCATTGTTTGCTTCATACTGTTTTCGAAGAGCATATTATTTCACCACAGCTACTTGTTTCTTGCAATTCATGGTTAGGTTTTACATTTATGTCTTTATAAAATGGAGAAAACACCCACAATTCTGCATTTCTCTTGAAGAATACAAGATTCTTTAAGTAACTTTATTTGTCTTCTAGGATAAGAAAGTAAAAGCTGCTTCTCGATACAGATCATTCAAATCACGAATTAATGTTAAGAGATGTTGAGTCTGCCTCAAACAAACTGACAAATAGGATGAGTTACCTCTTGGCAATCACGGTTATTAGATGGTGAAGAGGGTTTAAATGATTTTAACTTGTTATAAAACTCGTCTCGTAGGCTTGGCCAGAGGATCCATCCCAGGCAGAGAGGTTTATCATCTTTTAAAACAATACACAGAAATACAAGCTTCAACAATAGTTTATTTAAAGACCTAATCTGGATTATTGCCAGCGTCCTTTGCTTTCTTTTGGTTTGTAGAATAGATTGTAAACTTTTCATATCATACGTTCTCTAAATTCAGACTTTCAGATTGTAGCTAGCAACTATAAAATGAAATTCTCTACTCACACTTTGCCATTCTGTAGTAGACTGCCTTATTAGTTTCATATCCATCCTCTTTTGTCATGTGTATCAAATCAAATAGGCGACATTGTTTTAGTTTTGGTAGATAATTCACTGAAACGCACTCCGGGATTTCGTCCTGACACTTATTCAGACAGATTTCTGGATCTTCCATATTTTTTAAAGTGCTTATTTCTTGAAGAAACCCTGTATTTTTTAACTTCTCAATCAGTTTTGCAGTGGTTCGAATTTCTAAAAAAGAGAACATTTAAATACTTTATTCTGATATTGATTTTTAAAAATTATCATTATCTGTACATATGTATACATACATTATTTGACAGCAGTGAAAAGAGATAAACAGTCACATACTTCAGGAAAATGATCTGTTATTTCACCTGTAGATTATAAAATACCATCGAAACGCTTGATCAATATTACAACGTTTACAACACCTTTTAGGGAAGCACAAACTAATTAGCAACAGGTGGCGTGTGAAAGAAAATAAAGCTATCATTTTAGTATGATAAGTAAATTTTCATTTGGTAAAATCAAAAATATTACAAGTAATATCAACGTGAAAAGACAAATGCATTTATAAATGGAAATTTAATCAACTTTTTCCAATTTACATTAATGGCTGCATGAAACCAATATATCGATGACGTCATTCAATGCGAGTAAGTAATTACTTTGTTCTTTTCTATGAGCATTGTGAATAACGACATGATGGTCCAATGTAGGCTATTGATCTATATTTTGAAGTTAAAAAACGATGACGATAATTTATAATCGATATTTTGCTAACTCGTTTTCTTATTTCGGAAGAGAGTTTACTTTGGTAATGGCATTTAATAGAAAGGGAGATAAATTATTTGATAATGGTACAATCTTTCCTGTAGTAACTTGCCTTGAAAACATACATAACAAATTCTACTCGTAATGCAGTTCATTTCTTTTCTTCATCTATTCTTGTTTCTACAGATAATATTCACATTGGATTATACTAACAATAATAAAAAATCTTGTAACAAAACATAACTAAAATTAATATCAGACTAGAGAATAAGAAGAAAGGCTATTTTACATTGTAACGCAAGTTTATTCCCGCAATTTTGTCTTGTGTCAAGTGAAGCAGTAACAACAAAGGAAAAATTATTGAACTTTTAATTTTTTTATGAAGAATCACTGTTATTTTTTTTTTTTTTTTTGGTTATCTATGTAATGTGTAACAGGAAATAAACCAGGTATTTACATTTCAACCGGCTGATAAACTTTTCAGTATCAAATATTATTACCTTTCCGTTGATACATCTTGTAGTATTTTGTTCCTGGAGATTCACGAACATGGGTGTGGTTTTCAAGGTTTGTCCCCTGTCCTTGGCACTCTTTAGTCTTCTTGTTATAGAAGAAGGACACACAGCTGCCGTCTCGCTGACACATCCCTGCACAGTAGAGAAGACTCCGTCCGTTGTTCGTCTTGAAGGTGGCGGACTTTCCAATCTTGTTGTCGAAATTCTCGTCACGTTTACCATATTTTAGCAAAAATTCTTTTTCCTTATCTAAACCTAAAGCAAATAATCATTGAGAAAGCTTGAAATTCTTCATCTATGTTGATACAACAAGGTTTCTATCGAAAAACGATCGGACCAAAATTCAGTTAGCTGAACCTGAAAAATACATAGTTTAATATTTTATGCGAGAGCAACTTTACTCGGTGCATATATTCACGACATCAATTTTACATCATTTTAAGTTCTACTTCTGTAAAGAATTAAAGTGACTGTAAAATGTTCGGATTATCTTTTGTATTTCATCAAAACCTACTTAGAAAAGTTACTCTTACAGTCTGTACGTGCACACCTGGAAAGAAAAATTTATAATAAAAGGCTCGGCAGATGTTCGGAATGAATTAACTGAGGAAGGAATGTATTTGGTACAAGGTTAAGGAATTCTATAAATTGGACTGATGACTAACCATCTTTTTCCACACGTCTATTTCCTGTAAATTCTTTTGAAGATAATTCCTCAGCTTTACGCAAGTACCAAGGAATTCCCACAAACACACAAAGAGTGATAGGGGACGGATGGCCAATTAATCGTAGTGATATTAGAAGTCCTAGAGAGCCAGGTTGTACTCCCAGCCCTGTTTTGCCCATTTTTGGTCTAGATGACGTTTGTCGTGTTAGAACGTAAACCCCAGTGCAGTTTTAGAGGAAGAGACAGGACGTTCGCTGTCTCCCTTTCACGTGCCCACCTCGATTAGTCAGACAGAACCCCGAACAGTATTGGAGAAATCCTACCAACCACAATTGTTAATAACACCGTTACTTCCGCCGTCCTAGTGACTACCTGAACAACGCTGCTAATTACATAGACTATATACCAAACATATTTTTAGAGGTCCAACGTTAACCGACTTCCGTTAGAAACCATAACTTAGACACGGGAGTTTTCACAAATTATCTTGACCTCTGGTAACCTTAACTCGACTATAACAATGACGGTTGCTGAGAAAGACCAGAAATAGACGTCTGGCTCGTGATCCTGCTCAATGATCGTTTTCTTAACTTGTATAGTGCCCATCCGGGTCCCTCTGTTTAACTACCAACAAGGGTCTTTGGATGTGGAAAGCAGTAACTATTTCTGCCTCTCAATAAAATCCTTTTGATGTTCTGTTGATGCTGGGCATCTGCACAATTGGTCGAGAGTAACGTTGCCGGTCTATAGGTTCGGTATTTACTGTTATTAGGTGACTGTGAAACATTGCAATTTGCGGCTGCGTCGATCTGAATTACATCATTTTGAATCTAACCAACTGCAAATACTTTTTATATATGTGTGCGCCTTCGACTTGTTTATAAAAGTCCGTTAACTTACCTTAAGAATTAGACTCTCGGTGATGACTCGCTATGTCATCACTGGAGAAAACTCACCTGCCATGTTGAAACAAACTGCTGAGAAACGGGCGAGTGTCCAACCAGAAAAGGAGGTTGGTAGATTTTACAACAAAATGCGAATAAATATTAAATAAATAACCTCTGTTTGACAAGAAAATTGAGTCATTTCTATTAGCTGGAAATTAATTACTTTGCAGTGAAATGCTTACATAGAGAGGAATGCGGCGGCTTAAAACGAAAAATCGCAACAACAACAACAAACAGATAATTAGATCTAGCGGCCATGTTGTATTAATTCGTCTTAGTTCCGCTATTTTTGACCTTCAAGTGTTTCGAACGATTTTACGGCGATTGGGCCACGTTTGTTTGTGTTTTGTTCAATTTTAGCCTTTCAACTATTAGTAATGACGCTAGAATTTAACATTTTGAATTATTATTGAGTACGAATTTGTCGAAATTTTAGTCTTTTTAAAATGTTAGTCTTTTTATATCATGGAAAATAGATGAGACCCCCTAAAGATGTAGACATTTATTTTAAAATAATTGTGTTATGTGCCATTTGTACAGACTAGTTTGTTTAACGTATACAATTAAACGGATAAAGGGATAACATAGCCACGTAAGTTTTATAAGTAATGAAAATAATTTTAATTTAACTCGGTGGAGAGACCCAACATATTTCGTAATAGGCAGATTAAATGAAGCAAGGATAATACAGTTTAAGAGAAATAGAAAATATTAAGATAAAGCTATCACACCTGAATAACACAAACATAATTATTGGAAAGCAAAATTAATTTGTTATTCATGTAATTTTTATGAAGATTAATAGTTAATATTCGCTCTTATGGCAAGTTAGGAAATAAATTACCATTGACGTAAACTTCTAGATACCTTAGAGATAATAAACACTCTCTGTTTGAATTATTTGTGAAAATTATCTTCATAGGTTGAAACCCTGAAAACTTCTGCACAAATATGTTTATTATTATTATTATTATTATTACTATTATTATTAATGATTCGTATAAAATTTAAAATTATATAAGGAAAATAATAATTAATATTCTATAATCAAAATATTTAAATTTTATAATAGCAATAAGAATTAAATTCTAAAATAAAATAAGATTAAAAATTCATTAATTAGAAATATAGTAAAATTATTTCATGAGGAAATTTCGGCATTCTGAAAGGTATAGTTAATAAGATCTGATTGGCCATTTGATGCATATTCATATCCTTGACTTTTACTTTTATTTTAGGTTCTGCAATTAAACAGAAATAAACAAATGATTTGTACGTACTACTGACTGTTATCCAAAAGAAAGATTAAAATGACGATTCATTCTATGCTTACACGATGTTTTTATCAAGCAAAACTGTTATATTTCAAAGAAAGAACTATTAAAATTAAAATGTTTATACATTAGAATAAACAGTAAGAACAATTTAGGTAGGAAGTAAGTTTTGTGAACCTGTAAAGAAAGACAATCCCATAAAAACGATAACTTAGTATCTGAAAGTTGTCAAAAAGATTTTTTATTAGAAATAATGTTAATCAAGGTTACTAAGAAAAATGGAAGTAGACTTTGACGGATTAGTTGGCTAATAAGAAGGAGATCGCTTTCGAGATTCGATCAGTTATAATAATGCGGTTTTTTCTACATTTAGAAAATTCGCTTGTGATGACGACAGAAATAATAACCGAAAGGTTGTTTAATTAGCTAACGCTATTACCAATATGCCAGTAATTGACTGTTGGTCTACCAAATTTGAATATCCAAACTCAAATCCCGATCGAGACAGGACAGGTTTAGAGTCTCGATCGCTTTGTTATAGTTTCTTCTCGCCACCGGCCGCCTGCTTGGGGATTCTAACAGGAAATTTGTAGCCCATCTGCATCTGTTGATGAAGACAACGAGAAAATATCCATTTCTCTGTTATTTGTCTGAGTCACAGAGCTACTGATGATCATTGTTTTCATATCATAAAGTTGTTACGGGCTGAGAAAACTCACTTATTTCTCCCTAAATTGCTCTTTATTTATGTCCAAGTCTTGATCGGGTAATATCATCACAGTTCTTTCCCGAACTTGCAGTGACGCTTATTCAGCAACCGTTGTGCACTTCTGATACTTCAATAACTACCTGTACAATTACTGTCAGCTTCCTCAGTGCAAACACATCCACTTTTTTTTAATTACACCTAGAATCGAAAAACCTACACACAAACGTACCAACAAAAATTGTAATAAACTCTTGGAGAAATTTCCACTACCATTACCAGATCTTTACGATGACGGCGTGACTTCTGCAAAAATCGTTTTGTGTAGTTGTCGTAAAGGTTGTATGCTTTTCAATAATTTCTTCAACAAAATACTTTTTCCCTCGAGAATATTCTTCACTGGGATAAAACGGAACCCATAACCAGAAGTATTACAAGACTATGGAACCGTTTAATTTTGTTTGTAGTCGAATGAAACCTGGTGAGAATTGCATAGTAAGGTTACGTTGACGTATTGCGGTGCCCACCGATTTGTAGTTTTCCACATACTAAATAGTAAAATAACCAAAACCGGAAAATGCAGCAATTTGAAATTTAGCAGGCAATAGAATTATTTTCAGAAAAGTCCATATAATTATGATAAGTGAGTTAATTATAAGTTTTGAAAAGTATTCGTGAGTGCAGTTTCAAAATATACGAGCTTAGATTTGAAGATAGATTTTGTTTTTGTTTATTTTTAGAGAGGTGCAATCTTTCCGCCTCAGCTGCAGCTGCTCTTTGCCACGTGGACGGTGCTCAGGTTTGTACAGTAACTGGAATAATGCGCCCTTTTGTAAATTAAATTATCTCAGCAGTCAAATAAGTTTATCCTTTAGTCACCATAAAGAAGAATTTTAACCTTAAAATCACTTTCTTCGTCAACCGCCCCGTTCACTTCAGTTCGTGTTTTTTAAATAATCTTAAAGCTGTAAACTCACCATTTATCGCTGTGAGCCACACAGATACTGATGCTGTTAAGAAGACGCATCTCTGTAGAGACGACAGAATCATTGTTGCCCTCCACAGAAATTTCTGCTCACTGCTACTGTTGGCTTTTTTTCCTCCAATTTTGTTCTGTCTGTCTGTCTGTCTGTCTGTCTCTCTTTGTCTGCGCTTGTCTTTGCATCACATGATGCTTTCATTGAACATAATTATTTGGAGTAAACAAAGATTCCTAAGGTTACTGAGGCACATCGCTGGCTTGTTTCAGGTTGAAAACAAAGCTGTCAATAATTTTGGCGACAGGTATAAGCAGATAATTTTATCTCATCATTAAGTGGAACTGTTTATTGTGATCGAAATAAAAACGCAGAATTTTAAAATATTTATACGTTTAACAGAGAATATTTTACTGTAAGAGCCTGAAACTAGAAGATGCGTAATTCCTAAACGTTTCAGAAATTCCACGTGGTCTCTGACACCCCTATGGTTTTTGTTTAATTTAGGCTCATTTCAATCAGTATTTATTTTAATGTCCAATTTTTAGATTCTTCATGAAATTAGTTGCACATTTTGGCCATTTCTGTAAATAATTAAGTCTCTTATGTGGAAAGTTTCACAAATCTAATGGGGATGCACCGTGATTTAGGTTACACCCTTTATTGTTTTCTTTGCCGTATTAAAGCCGCTGTACTGATACAGTGTCTCCAGGGAAATGCGAATGGCTCTCTTGCTCGTTCTTTACTATGATCCAGGATTTGGATCCGACGTAGCATCTTTAGGATTGAATCAAGTTTGATGTGAAGAGGAATTTTTTTCAGAATATTGCTGAATTACCCCGGACGTTGGATGAGCAGTAGCAGAGGATACCATAAATACGCATTCAGTGGGCTGTGACCAGTTGGAGAGTATACGGAAAGCTACCATTCTTTTTACTGATTTTATCCAGCTTTCAGAACATTAAGGAACGTTTTTATTTTAAATACTGATATATAACTGAGCTTCCAAGGATTCCTTTAATGGCTGGATTTACATCTGCATGCCGTTTTACAGAGTGCAATGTAAGATCTGAAGGGGAACAACTGTCGCCGTGTGGTTTTCTCCTTTTGGTAAATTATTTTGTTTACATTCAGTCGGTTTTTAAGTCAGAAATGCGTCATTAACGGAGCGGTAGGTTCTGCAGAGTTATTTTAATGGAAGATCCTGTGACACCTAGTTTATGCCGAGGTATGTTTAGGTGGTTCTCTTAGTAGTTGGTAAATTCTCCTGGCTTTGCTGTGTGAGGGAAATGAATGCTTCGGTCAGACTTTGTTCAGTTTAGAGATTTACTCCGATGTGATGAGAAGCGGAAGAAGACAGTACGCCATACCTTTGTTTGCAAAGAATAACATCTTTTATTCACATATTTCCGATCGTCAACCGGGGTGCTCACGTGGCAGGGGTCCACTAACTAATGGCATGAACCACTGGTTCCAATCCTCTGGCGACAGAAGCCGGAAGGCCGTATTTGATGATGACATTTTATTTGGAAACTTTCGAGCGAAGCCGAATTTTTCTAGTTTCTTTTTTTTTTTCGTTCTGATTAAAAAGCGGTTTTGCCGTGGCTATCACAGTCTCGTCTTATTTTGTTCAGCTGATCAGCCACAATGCGTTAATGTCCACTGCGGTAAGCGGCCAGCATTAAGGATAATTAGCCTATTCCTCTCCAACCCTCGCTTGATTTTTAAAGAATTTTTTTAAAAAATAGACAACTTAACGATACTCAACACTATCAGAATTTAATGGCACAATGTTACAGAAATACCGGGGTAAAGAACTATGGCGTGGACGCGCAGGCCAGAACCGTCGCCGGCGTGAACTAGCGGCTTGATAAACAGTTCTACGTTCAACTGATGGATGGACTGAATGCATAGTCTGAGACTAACACGAAACTATTCATAATTGCTTATACAGCTGGAGATCGATTACTCTCTTTTTTTCTTTCTGATCAGATAAACTGGTGGGTTGGCACAGTCGCGGGTCCTGGAATAGCGCACGAAAATGGACTGATACCTAGCCAGAGTGCATCACACAGAAGGGTTTCGACTTGACATTTGGAACATCAACACTTCGGTTTCTGGTAGATTTTCTCTCTCCGTGTGCTGCTGGAAGGCCGCGGAGATTTCCCTATCACAATACCTAGAGGGATTCAAGGGGAGGGAAGGATACGACACTCACCGTGGCTAAGCGACTACAGCTGGGGTACACCGTCTAGCAGATATACGTTCAAGAACTCAGCCACCAACGGTTATCAGCCAGTCCCTTACCATATTTCTATTACTGATATACACTTTATTAGCCATGTGTTTCTTTAATGACGAGTTTTTCATTGTTAGCTGTTACAAAGTCACTCATGACTACCTTCTCCAGCAACTCTTGAAATTGTATTTGCCCCTTTTTTTTCTCTATATTTACCCAGTCGCCTTCCATATTACACCCAATATGTTCATAGAATATTTGGGGTAGGCAATGCTTAACTCCGAGAACCGATTCAGTTAAACATTGACAGCCGTCTTTTCGACATCGGCTCCATGATGTCCTCTTCCGGTACCGTGAGCTGGTTGGGAGTCGGGGTTGCTTTCGACGTTGGTATTTTTCCCTGTAAAATTTCTCCAATTCATTGTGTCGCTTGGCGCGGGCGTTTCGGTTTTCGTAGCTGTAGACGCTAGTCTACCGCTTCCGGCGCGCCTGCGCAGTGTTGACGTGAACTCCTTGAAAGCCAGCTCCGCGGAAACAGAAGAAGAGATCTTACTTAAGAGATATTAGGATTCGTTGTTCTCAGACCTGCCTAGAGTCACTATGAAACAAACTACCAAATTACCGTCATAAGTTCAATAGAATTTCAGAATGGATCGAATTTAGTACTTTTTAAAGAGCGACTCGTCTCATTCCATGAAACGATGATAGAGAAACAAAGCGAGTGCTGCTTCACGTGATACTTCGTGATGGCCTCTTGCCTGTGATGCACTAGACACAGGTTACTCCCCCTTTATTTAATAAATAAAATTTTTTATTATTCAAAGACGTGGAGGAATCCCAGACAGACAGAGAGAGAGAGAGAGAAGAGAGAAGGGAGACAGATAGTGTGTGTGGAGAGAAACAGACAGACAGACAGATAGACAGAGAGGAGAGAGAGAGAGAGAGAGAGAGGACAGATAGTGTGTTGTGAGAGAAACAGACAGACAGGACAGATAGACAGAGAGAGAGAGAGAGAGAGAGAGAGAGAGAGAGAGAGAGAGAGAGAGAGAGAAGAGGAGAGATTAGTGTGTGTGAGAGAAACAGACAGACAGAGGAGAGAGAGAGAGAGAGAGAGATAGTGTGTGTGAGAGAAACAGACCAGACAGACGAGAGGGGAGAGAGAGAGAGAGAGAGAGAGAGAGAGAGAGAGAGAGAGAGAGAGAGAGAGAGACACAGAAGTATATAGCTACGAAGATTTTTTTGCCCAGCAGAGTTGGGAACGGATCCATAATACTAGATGATTTGTCTGCGATGGTTATCAAGGTTATCAAAAGTAATTTATAATATGGATTTGCTATTTGCATAATTTGTTCACCGTTAAGCAGTTAGTAATAGGAAACGCTGCTTCAGAATTCACGTCGATATTTAATGAAATATAATTCCCAAGTTACTAAATAGCTTTTTGTCAGTGTTATGAAAGAACTGAGTCGGAATCGTTAAACAATTATGTTGGCTTTTCTAGTTGAATAATATTATTTATTTCTGTTGAATATAAGTGATACTTGCATTAAAAATAAGTAAATATGTCCACTGAATATCTTGTGCTCTTTTACACATCAACGATACGCATATTAAGTTCCATTTTGTGTGTGATGAGATATTTCTGGAAGTTCTCTTGAAATTCATGATGTAAGCGAGATATTATTACGGTAAATCTTGTTAGTTATCGACTTATTTAAGTCTCAGTACCAAAAAGCATACCAGGTGGCAATGATATTTTAATTCTGGTTTTTAATTTCCAACTGCGCTAGCGAGTTGCAGTCAGAGAAATTTTACTGTGGACATCGCAGATCCCAGCCTCTTATCAAGCGGTGCGCTGCTCGGTCGGTTATCCCATAAAAAACGTGTCTCGGCGAAGCATCGAGGAAGAACCGGGCATCTGCTTTCATTTTATTAAATCGCATGGATTTTGTTGAGAAAGAAACTATTATAAGGATATGGTTAAAATGTCGTTAAGGTTGACGACTAGCCTCCATTTCGGATTTTTTTTTCAAAAGTACGTAGCATCACTTTAAACGATGGCTAGCGCGCCACGTGCATTATAAGCCATGTAGATGTAGAACTGGGTGTTAGTGGCTTACGGGGCCGATCTGTATAAATAATTGTGCATATTAAAATCTTTACAAAATTAAATATATATATATTTATGCAGTCTGTAATTTCAACCTCGACCTAGAGATTCACAAAAATGCCAATACAAATTCCAATTTGGAATAAAAAGTGGATAAATGGTCTAAACTTTCTTGGCGACACGGCAAGTTATTTTAACTCTTTTAATCCACCCGATAACAGGCTAGAAGTTTTGTGCGTCCCCCGTTCTTAAAGCTGTTATATATATATATAAAAAAAAAATATATATATATATAGTTTTCGTGGATTCTTCGACAACAGAGGGTTACCTTGGTTTTTGGATTCGTAGATAACTGTAGGTCCTTGGTGGCGTCTTTGTGTTCGTCATCTCCGCGGTTACATCAAAGGAAAGGTGGCAGCCCTCGTGGCTAGGACCTGACGGGACTCGCTGAATGATAAAGCACGGTAGAAGCTTCCTTGTTATAATGGTTTTCATTGGTGGATATTCCAAATCATCGCTAATCTTAAATACCGCGCTAAGAAGCCAGCGATTGGAAAGCTAGTTTTTTTTTGTTTTTTTTAATGGTGTTACCGATGGATGGATGTCTGTACATCGTGTTAGGTAAACGCGACAAGGCCACATAAGCTGATCTCGATGGCTGGTAGTGAGTCTTCCTCGTCGCCTTGCGTGGTCATCTGTTGATGTGCCACCATCGTCTATGCGAACGGACCGCCCACTGCGCTGACCAAATTAACTCAGTGTTTAAGTGTTCAGCCGAATTTACTACTTAGAAGGTCGGTAGGAGAAGTCAGGGTGAGTGAATAAGCTACATCTGTTTATTCGAGTGTGTGTATGTACTGTATATTGAAGAGCAGCGAGATATGCTTTAATAAATTAGTAAAATAACGGATATGGACAGTGCTGCAGTTTTCATCTACCCTCGTCGTAACTTTGCAGTCGATAACAAAACAAGTACAACTTTCCAGACGGAACAATCAGTTATTAAACAACAGAGTCTTGAATCCACCTTTTCCTGATGCGGAATACCCAGAGACCTCTTCCGGGATGGGATGGAGCTGGCAGAACCCGCGCGATCGGCGGGAACAAAGCGACAACCGACCTGTAAAGGTCTACGCACGTGACAGCAGCAGTATAAGAACAACAGCTTTTGTTTTTTTTTCTTTCTTCCGTTGTTGTTGTTCACGCAAGTGACAGAGATTTTTCTCTCTACTCGATTCTCCAAAAAGTCTGATGTTTTCGCCAATAAACGTCGCCTTTCCCAACGCAACCCGTTCCAGTTTGTTTCTGCAAATGCAGATATTTACATCCTCCGTTTGCTGTCCAATAAGAAATCAATGCGAAACTTTCGCGAATCCGCAAGAGAATGGAACAGGTAATATATCACTGCGCCAAACCTTGGCTCCTTTGTCGAAGTAATGATTCCTCCCGAGTCGACAGAAAGCTTTCGTCTCCCAAACATCTCTGAATCGCTGTTTAGACATCCCCCTAAAAAAACACACAGCACTGCAACGGAAAGAGTGATGGGGTTTCGTATCCCAGCGCGCGCGCGCGGCATAAATCACGTACCTGCGGTTTGAAGTTGTTTCAGAATCGCACACAGGGGCGGGATTGTTTGTCCTCCTCTTCCTTCTGATCTCCTGTCCGTGATGTCGCCAGTGGCGTTAGCTTGGAAACTTCTTCTGGGGAACCTGTGCATACTGAAAACAAAAAACTATTGCATCTTCACCTCTGCTCCTGCTTATCATAACCGAGTGTCACTCTAACACTGAGACTGTCTTCAGCTTCGAGAGGGTTCAGAAGTCCCGGCCTAAGTATCTGCCGCAGATGACAACTCGATTTGCGATGGGCTGTCGGTGCGTGTTTCCCCACTCGTGTTATCTGTTTCCTCGACTTTGCCTAAACAGCTGATTAAAAGGCTGTTATATCGCAGAGAGAAAAGAAACAACGGTGTTTCTAATGAAGAATTACAATCTGCATATTTTCTACATTTCGGTAAATTACAGAAAAAATAAAAACTATTTGAGGTCTTAAAACGCCGAAGCATCACTGACGGGGCAATAACAATTATAACCGAAATACTGAAAACGACAGCTTCTGTTAGGCATTTCGCAAAAAAGGAAAGGAGAGTTTCTGTACTACTCGGCCCATTAGTAGAGCGTCGTAGATACGAGGAGGGAAAACAACCCACAGTAGGTTTTAGCCCATCTCAGATGTGGACATTCTGCGCACGAAGATTAAGTGAAGAATAAATCTAAATACATCAGGGATATATATCCACATTACTTGTTTTGAAGACGTCAAATTAGGCTATGGCTCCGACTGCTCGTACACCGGTATTTAAATGGCCGTGTATTAACAAGACGAAATCTAGCGGACTGGCGGGGAAGCTCGTTACTTTGGTAATTGGAAAGGCGGCGTCTTCTTGGTCCGAACATCCATTAACACCAGGCACTTATCAGACGCATCACCAGAAATCTCAGTCGCACGGTGCCATGTGTTTATTTTTTTGTTGTTAAATTTAGAAAATTCAATTAAACGCCGTTTCAGAATCTGTACTTTGTTTCACAATGCGCTTCCTCGTTTTGCTTTTGAAACTTAATAGCATTTTTACAACAAGCGAAGACGCGTATAATATAGTCTTCAGAATATTCTCCGCTGTCAAAGCAGCCGTCGAAGGACGCTAAACAAAAAAGGACCGGTTCTCAGAGTAATGCCTAATCCTCGTCTCGGGTGAAATAGACCGGTAAGCCAACTCTTCACTCGGGGCTCTCCGGAGATTACTTTGCTGCGATTAGCTACATTTACTAACGCGATCAGATATATTTTTTTTTTTTTGCGTTAAGATTCTCGGGTCTCGAAAAGTATTGGAGGATCGAATGTCCTGAGACATCAGCGCCAGGAGCCATGCGCTAAAAAAAAAGGAAAAAAAATGAATGGGGGGGGGGCCAGGTGACTTTGAAAAGATTTGTTATTTCAATCGCTGAACAGTTCTTTGTTTAACAGTTTGAGATCTGGAAGAGGGAAAAAAAGAAAGAGAAATTCTTGGAAACGGAGCACGTATAAATAATTAAAGTCTCGGGGTTTTTTTTGTTTATTAAGCAAAATCTAAATACACTAGAGCGACAATTACTAGAATCAAATTTTCGAAACTTTAAACTTTTCTTTTCTAAACAAAAAAAGTTGGATGAGGACCACACAAAGGTTAAACTATCTAAGCGTGTTTTATCACTGCAGTACACGTAGACAACGCCGACTTACACCTTTATTCTTTGTCAGAAGCGACATTGGTCTTATCGATTATGACAGGGCTTTGTGTGTGTGTATGTGTGTGTGAGTGTGAGTGTATGTGTGGGTGTTTGTATGTGTGCGTGAGTGTGAGTGTATATGTATGTGTGGGTGTTTGTGTGTGTGCGTGAGTGTGAGTGTGTATGTATGTGTGCGTGAGTGTGAGTGTGTATGTATGGTGTCTGTGTGTGCATGTGTATGTGTGTGTGCGTTTGTATGTGTGTATGTGTGTGTGTATGTGTCTATGTGTGTGTGTGTGTGAGTGTGAGTGTGAGTGTATGTGTGGGTGTTTGTATGTGTGCGTGAGTGTGAGTGTATATGTATGTGTGGGTGTTTGTGTGTGTGCGTGAGTGTGAGTGTGTATGTATGTGTGTTTGTATATGTGTATGTGTGTTTGTATGTGTGCGTGAGTGTGAGTGTGTATGTGTGGGTGTTTGTGTGTGTGCGTGAGTGTGAGTGTGTATGTATGGGTGTCTGTGTGTGCATGTGTATGTGTGTGTGCGTTTGTATGTGTGTATGTGTGTGTGTATGTGTCTATGTGTGTGCGTGAGTGTGAGTGTGTATGTATGGGTGTCTGTGTGTGCATGTGTATGTGTGTGTCTGTGTGTTTGTATGTGTGTGTGTGTTTGTATGTGTGTATGTGTGTATGTGTGTGTGTTTGTATGTGTCTATGTGTGTATGTGTGTGTTTGTATGTGTATGTGTGTTTGTATATGTGTATGTGTTATGTGTGTGTATGTATGTGTGTTTGTATGTGTCTATGTGTGTATGTGTGTGTGTGTGTGTGTTTGTATGTGTATGTGTGTGTGTGTTTGTATGTGTGTATGTGTGTGTATGTGTGTGTGTTTGTATGTGTCTATGTCTGTATGTGTGTTTGTATATGTGTATGTGTGTGTATGTGTGTGTGTGTGTGTTTTAAATGTAAATCTTGTGCCTATTTCTTTACAGAAGACCCTCCTCGCTCGCCATCGGTTCGTTCCTTGAGTGACGAAGTGGAAATCGCGAGGAAGTTAAAGAAAGGTGAATCTGGTATTTAAAAAAAAAATTAGCAGAGAAATATGGTATTTGGAACTTCAGCAAAATCAGACGTTAAGAAAAAGCGACTCAGTTCTTGGTTTTAGTTCTCTTCTGGAGGATGAGGATGGAAGTTCAGCGAGGGAAGCAATGGTGCTGCTCCACGTGTGGCTCCTCACCAAGGCGGTCGTCCGGCCAGCCCGTCTCACGTCCTGCTCTGTATCGAACATCGTGTGTGCTGCGCTGAGCTGGTGGTGACCGTCTGAACATCTTTCTTTAGGCTCTATGCCGTTTAAAACCCGCGACTTTCATCACTCTATAAACACCCCTTATGGGTGTAATAATGGCAATTTACTTTCTTAACTCTCATGTGGCAGACTAACAGCTATTTGGAAAATAATACTTGTCGGCATTTTAGATTGTAAAATGTTCTGAAAATGAGGAGTTGTGGAGGGATTTCACCCTGCTGTCGAAATCTACACTCCAGAATAATCGGACTTCGAAAGAGGACCCTGGCCACCCACCAGGTATCTGTTATTCTCTGCTCGGTTTGGCCAAAGCCATTCTTGTCTCTTCACTGTTCCCGACGGCTCGTAGCGACGTACAATCTAGACTTAGGCGTTATCGTTCCTTTTACATCCAGCGCACCTGGAAACGGAACGGTATACCTGAAAATGTCATAAAGCTTAAATAAATGAATATTGACATTTTAAACTTTGTGTGGGTCCGCACATTTATTCTGACATCCCATTAGTAATATGATAATAATGTAAACCAGTAAGAAGAGCGGTTGTAATTATATCAGGTGTTTTCTTCAGGTTGTACACGTTAAGGTAACAGCGCAACTCGAAAACTTCCATAGTATGATTCTGATACCCTTTTTTTGAGGGGGGGATCTGGCACCTAGTCTACCTGTCCCTCAGAATCCGCCTTGTTCTGACACAGAGCGCGTCCCCTCTCTACATTATAGCTAGATCTCGTTTTCTCTGATAATTTTCGTGTTGGAGGCGCCCTGCTCTCACCTGTTGTGTTTGTTGCAAACAGTTATCCTTCATCCGGCCCGTCCTTTTAAGGGCTTCGAGAGAGGGATCATGAACATCAAAAGCTTAAAATTATGATTTGAAAACAACATATGCTAATTAGAAAAAAAAATCGTCAACTTTTTGGCGATTGTTTGTTTTTCGTATTCAAAGAAAATCTAATGAAATATTTCGTCAAAATTAAGCAGAAAATACCTTTTCGTTTAAAATCAGTTAAAAATAAACTAAATCAATCTATGATAAGATTATGAATTATAACGTAATTATTTTTAGCTATTTTTTCAAAGTTTATATATATTTTTCGATCCGCGAGTTGTTCAAATCCCTGACAGTATCTTGTATCTCCAAGTTTACTATTGAAAATGGCTCAACTCCGATAGTCGAGGAATTTATTTAACCATAGCACTTCGGATGCAGTTAACCCTAACCCACGCATTATTCGCATGCAGCCAGCTTAAGCTGAAATGGTACAAAGAAAGTGAAACCTGACGTGATATACGGATAGATGACAAAATTGTTGGCCATTCCACAATTTATTCCCTTGATTTCTGATTTTAAAGACTCGGCAATTTACAACTAGAACTGATTCATGAAAAAGTAAGTTTGCGGAAACTTAAAAGCGGTTGGCCGAAACGAGATGTTGCTTAACATCACTTTACAGTCCTGCTTACCGTGAAGTCCTCTCAGAAGGTTATCTCAGTGTCGTTTATCGTAATGTCCCAGTCCTGTCTACCGTGAAGTCCTCTCAGAAGGTTATCTCAGTGTCATTTATCGTAATGTCCCAGTCCTGCCTACCGTGAAGTCTTCTCAGAAGGTTATCTCAGTGTCGTTTATCGTAATGTCCCAGTCCTGCCTACCGTGAAGTCCTCTCAGAAGGTTATCTCAGTGTCGTTTATCGTAATGTCCCAGTCCTGCCTACCGTGAAGTCCTCTCAGAAGGTTATCTCAGTGTCGTTTATCGTAATGTCCCAGTCCTGCCTACCGTGAAGTCCTCTCAGAAGGTTATCTCAGTGTCGTTTATCGTAATGTCCCAGTCCTGTCTACCATGAAGTCCTCTTACAAGGTTATCTCAGTGTCGTTTATCGTAATGTCCCAGTCCTGCCTACCATGAAGTCCTCTTACAAGGTTATCTCAGTGTCGTTTATCGTAATGTCCCAGTCCTGTCTACCATGAAGTCCTCTTACAAGGTTATCTCAGTGTCGTTTATCGTAATGTCCCAGTCCTGTCTACCGTGAAGTCCTCTTACAAGGTTATCAGTGTCGTTTATCGTAATGTCCCAGTCCTGTCTACCATGAAGTCCTCTCAGAAGGTTATCTCAGTGTCGTTTATCGTAATGTCCCTGTCCTGCCTACCGTGAAGTCCTCTCAGAAGGTTATCTCAGTGTCGTTTATCGTAATGTCCCAGTCCTGCCTACCGTGAAGTCCTCTCAGAAGGTTATCTCAGTGTCGTTTATCGTAATGTCCCAGTCCTGCCTACCGTGAAGTCCTCTCAGAAGGTTATCTCAGTGTCGTTTATCATAATGTCCCAGTCCTGCCTACCATGAAGTCCTCTTACAAGGTTATCTCAGTGTCATTTATCATAATGTCCCAGTCCTGCCTACCGTGAAGTCCTCTCAGAAGGTTATCTCAGTGTCGTTTATCGTAATGTCCCAGTCCTGCCTACCGTGAAGTCCTCTCAGAAGGTTATCTCAGTGTCATTTATCGTAATGTCTCAGTCCTGCCTACTGTGAAGTCCTCTCAGAAGGTTATCTCAGTGTCGTTTATCGTAATGTCCCAGTCCTGCCTACCGTGAAGTCCTCTCAGAAGGTTATCTCAGTGTCGTTTATCGTAATGTCCCAGTCCTGTCTACCGTGAAGTCCTCTCAGAGGTTATCTCAGTGTCATTTATCGTAATGTCCCAGTCCTGCCTACCGTGAAGTCCTCTCAGAAGGTTATCTCAGTGTCGTTTATCGTAATGTCCCAGTCCTGCCTACCGTGAAGTCCTCTCAGAAGGTTATCTCAGTGTCGTTTATCGTAATGTCCCAGTCCTGCCTACCGTGAAGTCCTCTCAGAAGGTTATCTCAGTGTCGTTTATCGTAATGTCCCAGTCCTGTCTACCGTGAAGTCCTCTCAGAAGGTTATCTCAGTGTCGTTTATCGTAATGTCCCAGTCCTGTCTACCGTGAAGTCCTCTCAGAAGGTTATCTCAGTGTCGTTTATCGTAATGTCCCAGTCCTGCCTACCGTGAAGTCCTCTTACAAGGTTATCTCAGTGTCGTTTATCGTAATGTCCCAGTCCTGCCTACCGTGAAGTCCTCTCAGAAGGTTATCTCAGTGTCGTTTATCGTAATGTCCCAGTCCTGCCTACCGTGAAGTCCTCTCAGAAGGTTATCTCAGTGTCGTTTATCGTAATGTCCCAGTCCTGTCTACCGTGAAGTCCTCTCAGAAGGTTATCTCAGTGTCATTTATCGTAATGTCCCAGTCCTGCCTGCCTACCGTGAAGTCCTCTCAGAAGGTTATCTCAGTGTCGTTTATCGTAATGTCCCAGTCCTGCCTACCGTGAAGTCCTCTCAGAAGGTTATCTCAGTGTCGTTTATCGTAATGTCCCAGTCCTGCCTACCGTGAAGTCCTCTCAGAAGGTTATCTCAGTGTCGTTTATCGTAATGTCCCAGTCCTGTCTACCGTGAAGAAGTCCTCTCAGAAGGTTATCTCAGTGTCGTTTATCGTAATGTCCCAGTCCTGTCTACCGTGAAGTCCTCTCAGAAGGTTATCTCAGTGTCGTTTATCGTAATGTCCCAGTCCTGCCTACCGTGAAGTCCTCTTACAAGGTTATCTCAGTGTCATTTATCATAATGTCCCAGTCCTGCCTACCGTGAAGTCCTCTCAGAAGGTTATCTCAGTGTCATTTATCGTAATGTCTCAGTCCTGCCTACCGTGAAGTCCTCTCAGAAGGTTATCTCAGTGTCGTTTATCGTAATGTCCCAGTCCTGTCTACCGTGAAGTCCTCTCAGAAGGTTATCTCAGTGTCGTTTATCGTAATGTCCCAGTCCTGCATACCGTGAAGTCCTCTCAGAAGGTTATCTCAGTGTCGTTTATCGTAATGTCCCAGTCCTGCCTACCGTGAAGTCCTCTTACAAGGTTATCTCAGTGTCGTTTATCGTAATGTCCCAGTCCTGCCTACCATGAAGTCCTCTTACAAGGTTATCTCAGTGTCATTTATCGTAATGTCCCAGTCCTGTCTACCGTGAAGTCCTCTCAGAAGGTTATCTCAGTGTCATTTATCGTAATGTCCCAGTCCTGCCTACCGTGAAGTCCTCTCAGAAGGTTATCTCAGTGTCGTTTATCATAATGTCCCAGTCCTGCCTACCATGAAGTCCTCTCAGAAGGTTATCTCAGTGTCATTTATCGTAATGTCCCAGTCCTGCCTACCATGAAGTCCTCTCAGAAGGTTATCTTCAGTGTCGTTTATCATAATGTCCCAGTCCTGCCTACCATGAAGTCCTCTCAGAAGGTTATCTCAGTGTCATTTATCGTAATGTCCCAGTCCTGCCTACCATGAAGTCCTCTCAGAAGGTTATCTCAGTGTCGTTTATCGTAATGTCTCAGTCCTGCCTACCATGAAGTCCTCTCAGAAGGTTATCTCAGTGTCATTTATCATAATGTCCCAGTCCTGCCTACCATGAAGTCCTCTCAGAAGGTTATCTCAGTGTCGTTTATCGTAATGTCTCAGTCCTGCCTACCATGAAGTCCTCTTACAAGGTTATCTCAGTGTCATTTATCGTAATGTCCCAGTCCTGCCTACCGTGAAGTCCTCTCAGAAGGTTATCTCAGTGTCGTTTATCATAATGTCCCAGTCCTGCCTACCATGAAGTCCTCTTACAAGGTTATCTCAGTGTCGTTTATCATAATGTCCCAGTCCTGCCTACCGTGAAGTCCTCTCAGAAGGTTATCTCAGTGTCGTTTATCGTAATGTCCCAGTCCTGCCTACCGTGAAGTCCTCTTACAAGGTTATCTCAGTGTCGTTTATCGTAATGTCCCAGTCCTGTCTACCGTGAAGTCCTCTCAGAAGGTTATCTCAGTGTCATTTATCGTAATGTCACAGTCCTGTCTACCGTGAAGTCCTCTCAGAAGGTTATCTCAGTGTCATTATCATAATGTCCCAGTCCTGCCTACCGTGAAGGTCCTCTCAGAAGGTTATCTCAGTGTCGTTTATCGTAATGTCCCAGTCCTGCCTACCATGAAGTCCTCTTACAAGGTTATCTCAGTGTCATTTATCGTAATGTCCCAGTCCTGCTACCGTGAAGTCCTCTCAGAAGGTTATCTCAGTGTCGTTTATCGTAATGTCCCAGTCCTGCCTACCGTGAAGTCCTCTTACAAGGTTATCTCAGTGTCGTTTATCGTAATGTCCCAGTCCTGTCTACCGTGAAGTCCTCTCAGAAGGTTATCTCAGTGTCATTTATCGTAATGTCACAGTCCTGTCTACCGTGAAGTCCTCTCAGAAGGTTATCTCAGTGTCATTTATCGTAATGTCACAGTCCTGCCTACCGTGAAGTCCTCTCAGAAGGTTATCTCAGTGTCGTTTATATCGTAATGTCCCAGTCCTGCTTACCGTGAAGTCCTCTCAGAAGTTATCTCAGTGTCGTTTATCGTAATGTCCCAGTCCGCCTGCCTACCGTGAAGTCCTCTCAGAAGGTTATCTCAGTGTCGTTTATCGTAATGTCCCAGTCCTGTCTACCGTGAAGTCCTCTCAGAAGGTTATCTCAGTGTCATTTATCGTAATGTCCCAGTCCTGCCTACCGTGAAGTCCTCTCAGAAGGTTATCTCAGTGTCGTTTATCGTAATGTCCCAGTCCTGCCTACCGTGAAGTCCTCTCAGAAGGTTATCTCAGTGTCGTTTATCGTAATGTCCCAGTCCTGCCTACCGTGAAGTCCTCTCAGAAGGTTATCTCAGTGTCGTTTATCGTAATGTCCCAGTCCTGCCTACCGTGAAGTCCTCTCAGAAGGTTATCTCAGTGTCGTTTATCGTAATGTCCCAGTCCTGTCTACCGTGAAGTCCTCTCAGAAGGTTATCTCAGTGTCGTTTATCGTAATGTCCCAGTCCTGCCTACCGTGAAGTCCTCTTACAAGGTTATCTCAGTGTCATTTATCGTAATGTCCCTGTCCTGCCTACCGTGAAGTCCTCTCAGAAGGTTATCTCAGTGTCGTTTATCGTAATGTCCCAGTCCTGCCTACCGTGAAGTCCTCTCAGAAGGTTATCTCAGTGTCCTTTATCGTAATGTCACAGTCCTGCCTACCGTGAAGTCCTCTCAGAAGGTTATCTCAGTGTCATTTATCGTAATGTCTCAGTCCTGCCTACCGTGAAGTCCTCTTACAAGGTTATCTCAGTGTCGTTTATCGTAATGTCACAGTCCTGCCTACCGTGAAGTCCTCTCAGAAGGTTATCTCAGTGTCGTTTATCGTAATGTCCCAGTCCTGCCCCGTGAAGTCCTCTCAGAAGGTTATCTCAGTGTCGTTTATCGTAATGTCCCAGTCCTGTCTACCGTGAAGTCCTCTCAGAAGGTTATCTCAGTGTCGTTTATCGTAATGTCCCAGTCCTGCCTACCGTGAAGTCCTCTTACAAGGTTATCTCAGTGTCATTTATCGTAATGTCCCTGTCCTGCCTACCGTGAAGTCCTCTCAGAAGGTTATCTCAGTGTCGTTTATCGTAATGTCCCAGTCCTGCCTACCGTGAAGTCCTCTCAGAAGGTTATCTCAGTGTCATTTATCGTAATGTCCCAGTCCTGTCTACCGTGAAGTCCTCTCAGAAGGTTATCTCAGTGTCGTTTATCGTAATGTCCCAGTCCTGCCTACCGTGAAGTCCTCTCAGAAGGTTATCTCAGTGTCGTTTATCGTAATGTCCCAGTCCTGCCTACCATGAAGTCCTCTCAGAAGGTTATCTCAGTGTCGTTTATCGTAATGTCCCAGTCCTGCCTACCGTGAAGTCCTCTTACAAGGTTATCTCAGTGTCATTTATCGTAATGTCCCAGTCCTGCCTACCGTGAAGTCCTCTTACAAGGTTATCTCAGTGTCGTTTATCGTAATGTCCCAGTCCTGTCTACCGTGAAGTCCTCTCAGAAGGTTATCTCAGTGTCGTTTATCGTAATGTCCCAGTCCTGCCTACCGTGAAGTCCTCTCAGAAGGTTATCTCAGTGTCGTTTATCGTAATGTCCCAGTCCTGCCTACCGTGAAGTCCTCTTACAAGGTTATCTCAGTGTCGTTTATCGTAATGTCCCAGTCCTGTCTACCGTGAAGTCCTCTCAGAAGGTTATCTCAGTGTCGTTTATCGTAATGTCCCAGTCCTGTCTACCGTGAAGTCCTCTTACAAGGTTATCTCAGTGTCGTTTATCGTAATGTCCCAGTCCTGTCTACCGTGAAGTCCTCTTACAAGGTTATCTCAGTGTCGTTTATCGTAATGTCCCAGTCCTGTCTACCGTGAAGTCCTCTCAGAAGGTTATCTCAGTGTCGTTTATCGTAATGTCCCAGTCCTGTCTACCGTGAAGTCCTCTCAGAAGGTTATCTCAGTGTCGTTTATCGTAATGTCCCAGTCCTGTCTACCGTGAAGTCCTCTTACAAGGTTATCTCAGTGTCGTTTATCGTAATGTCCCAGTCCTGTCTACCGTGAAGTCCTCTTACAAGGTTATCTCAGTGTCGTTTATCGTAATGTCCCAGTCCTGTCTACCGTGAAGTCCTCTCAGAAGGTTATCTCAGTGTCGTTTATCGTAATGTCCCAGTCCTGTCTACCGTGAAGTCCTCTTACAAGGTTATCTTAGCGTAATTTTTCTTACCGATGTATAACATTCTACTGTTGAAGTACGTACGAACAAAGTAATTGGTAAATAAGTACTTATCGAACAATTTCAGATGTTTGATATTTATCAGTTGCACTCGCAATAACGCATAGTGGTAAGTTACATGACTTTGGTCATTTATTTTTCTATCCCGATTTGGCTTTGACTATGTATTAGATATTTTTGCTTATTTCTACAAAAGATTTTCACCCCTGATTTACGAAATATTTACATTATTTAAAAATAACATTAAAAACAACTGAAAACAGCATGGACAAATCTTTCAATCGGTACTACAGTCTTTTACACAGTTTGACGGTTCTGCTGCATGTGTCCATGAATATGTAAATTAATACTGTATATGTTTTAGCTTTATAATAAAGTAGAGTGGTCCATTCTGTATGCATTGTAAAACTAGGCATATCGAATACTCATCAAATTTTGCTAACGGCTACTATCGTGCCATTAAACTTCCCAGCTCGTTCGCCAATTAGTGTGAAACACGAAGTTCACATTGAAAACGCTGCCGGGGATTTTTATAGCAAAGCAGAGCCTTGGGGCAAGATGCCATGCAGACTCAGCAAAAAAACGTTCCGAGATGATGATGTCAGGCCCCAATTTTCGAGAGAGGGAGAGAGAGGGGGGAGGAGAGATGGGGAGAGAGGGAGAGAGAGAGATATGACGTCAGTACAGAGAGATAGAGAGGGGGGAGGAGAGATGGGGAGAGAGATATGACGTCAGTACAGAGATATGACGTCAGTACAGAGAGAGATATGACGTCAGTACAGAGATATGACGTCAGTACAGAGAGAGAGAGAGTAGAATATTCGATCCTAAGAAAGAGGGAGAAAGTAGGAACTTCGATGTTAGCTGTTAAATTTATCTCTGCTGGTAAATGTCTCGCACCCTTACGCATATCGTCTCCTGGTCTCTTGAAACAGCAGCAGAAGCTAAGAGATCGGGCTGAAAAACAGAAACGACACATTGATTTTTTGTTATATTTCTTTTTTACACGACGGATTCCCGGTAACTAAGCAGGCTTGGAGGGGTGGGAATTAGTAGCAGTCAGCTGAAACAGTAAAAGTCAAAGGGGTTTGAGTCACTTCCCTCAGATAATCAGATTTTAAGGTAACTACTTAATTAGCGCAATATGTTTCGCAGCATAAACTAGCCGGGAAGGGGGTTAAAAAAAAGAAAGCTAAATGTCAGAAAAACTCTCGGTGGGAAAAAGAGAAGCAAAACAAACAAGCAAACTTCTGTCATTGCTGCAGCGCACATCTACTTCTTCCTGGAAACTCCTGATGACTTTCAAGTTTGGCGAAGCAGTTATCTTAAACGTTTCTGGAGAGAATTTCATACTTCTCCCACACAATATAACCCTTCCTCGCCGGAAAACTTTATACTGACAGGTGACACGAAAAAAGACAGCTACATATATCTTTCTTTTCCTGCTCCATCTTCGTCATTAGTCGAAATTTGGCGGGTAGGTGGCGCTAGCTGATATCGCTTGTGGAATATAGCGTTCATCCATGGAAGACGTCTACTGGAGCGACCGAAGGTGCGAATAATTACCGTTATGGAAAACGGCACACACAACTAAAGCTGCATACAGGAGCTTCTCCGTTTCATTGCTGATTCAGCAAAAGTTAAAAAATCTTGTCAGGTCAAAATTTTAAGTTTTTAAACTTTATTTGACAGCATTTATACTAGGAGTCTCTCTCTCTCTCTCTCTCTCTCTCTCTCTCTCTCTCTGAAGCGATGGATCACCTGAGAATTAAATGATAAGAAGTGCACGTTCTAGCTGACACTTTGTAGATTTATGGAATGGATTTGGTAGAATCATTAAAAACAGGTCTTTAAACTGTGAAAGAAACACATTGAATATTTGTCTTTGGAGACTAAATCATCTCTATAAGTCGTAATCTTTCTGCCTCTGCGGTTTACCCGACAACTTGCAAAGTTTGCGGAATAGCAAATAGGCGAACTAAAGGAAAGCGTGTAAATAAAATATTTATAATACATCAAAATTTAAAAAACAACAACAACAACAACAAAGACATTAGCTCTTATGTTTCACAAAATGAGGGCACAAGAGCAAAAATGCTCGTCTTACACAGACCAGGCGTCTCTGGGTTTTCGAAATTTGAAATTTAGAAATTACGTAAACGAACTTCGGATTCAGAATGTACTCTTAGTTTGGGGATCGACCACCATTCGCTCAGATCCTGATCGACGTCCAGGCCCACTATAAAGAAGAGAAAGTTTACGTTCCTCTCGCGTGATCGTGCACGGGTGGTATCCCGCAGTCACTACGTCGCCACGAGTGTTTCCGTTTGTATGAAAGTCGAACTCTTCTCATGGCGTGGGGACGGTCAAAGGCCGAGAAAGATGGAACGGACAGGACGCTATTCAAGCGTAACTTTGCCCGTGAAAGATGAATCATAATGTTTGCAGAAATGACTTTATATTTTTTTTAAAAAAAAATTCCATACGACATTTTTCTATAAATAATTTTAAATAGATTCCAGAATATTTTTTTAAAGCTACACTGGTTACTGTAGTCGTTTTAATACTGAAAGAAACAACACCACAAATCTTAACTAGTACATTTAGATGATAACTTCATGACGGAAGGGACGCAACTGCGATTGACCGTTTTATCAGTTATTCGGAAAGAACACACTCTTTAGACTGTTGGTGCCAAATAAATGACAGTAGCCGAAAGTTTTCACAACAAAGCTGAAAATTTATTTATTTCGCCTCCGCAAAGTGGAACGAATTTCAGTTGATGCTAAGTAATCACCCGTGGACGTTTGAGAATTGCCAATAGAAGCTCGGTCGTAATAAATCTAAGCTTTGTGGGTGATTACGCTCGTCTTTTTCTCTTTGATAAAGGAGCTTGAGACTGTCTCTGAGCGTTAACAAGCAGTGTAATTTTACGTCCTAGCGGCGGCTTGAGGAACAACAATGGCCGGCTGGCTGGCTGGCGGGCGCAGACCCACTGTCAGCTGCGGTACCTTTCCCGGACAACAGAGATAGAAGAAGCAAGATAATAAACTCTCCGTATTCAATAAAATCCGTCTTCTAATACTAATACTACTACTACTACAAAAAAAATCGAATTATAAATTAATAAACAATCGCAAACATTGGTTAACAGATTGCTATTTAAAAAAAAATAACAGCAACAACAACACAAAGACAGAAATACCATTATTGGTTTTGTCTTGCTTTCTCAGCTGAACTCAAAGAAAATTCCAAAATCCGGACGAACTCGGTGTCCGAGAACGACTCCGAAAGTGTGCTTGTTCTCAGACTTCCGTCTAACTTTAATGGTCGGGTTCTTGATGATATTAAATTTGCATACCCACCCACTGTTTCCTCTTCCGTGTACAGATGCGGACGGGAGATAAAGTCGGATTTTCCCGACGTAATTACGTTTACCTAACTTTGAATTAGATTACGTCGTTTGTGGAGGAGACCTCCTACATTAACGTTTTCAGAGACCGGCCGTCTGGGCGGGACGGAGTGTCCCAGCGAGTTGGACATCAGGAAACTTTCAAAGACTAAAGAGGAAATCCACAACAGTATCGCAGCGCTCTCGTTAACCGCTTCAAGGCCAATAAAACACTGACCCCCACCACGAGCAGCAGCAGCAGCAGCCTGAAGGCTTCTTTGCTGTATTGCTTTGATAAAGCCGAAATACATGGCCGAAAAAGCCAGTAGTAGCCGGCTAATTCAATAAAACCGCGTTACGTGGGTAATGTCGGGAATTTAGTGCAGATTACTTGACATTGTGGAATTAGCAGCGCTCACTTTCCGAGAAGTTATATAACGCTCCATTATTTCGGAACGAAAGGTCCCTACTTCGTACTGTCTTTAAATGTCAATAGGCCGCGTGTTTATGCGCATTTTGGTGTCTATAACCGTGATCGTTCTGTTAACCCAGTCGGTCTACTGAAGCATTACACATATTTACTTGCGCCAGTATACAAGCTCGTTTTATGGGCAGAATTCTGAAACGTTACAATCTCCTGGCTTCTTAAAATACTCCGCTTCCTTCAGTGACCGTACTATCGATCACTGGACGCGCAGACACCTAATTCCAGACTTGTGACTCACGCCGTTATCTTATTGCGCGGGCTGGGACCGAATGAATAATGGTGGGGAATTTATAAAGCTCTTCTTATCGGTTCCGAATAAAGTAAGTGCTACATGCAAAGTCATCGGTGCCCCGTGGTACTAGAAGGCTCAAGAAGGCAAGGCTGATCGAGTAAAATAACCATCTTCACATCAAAGAAGCTGCCGAAATCGCAATCTGAAATAAGCTGGCCATCACACGTAAAGCAGTCATTACTGCATTTTCCTGTCAAGGGCTAGTAATAAATAGAAGAGTCTATTAAAGGGCGGTAATTCACCAAAAAAGAGAGAGACAGAAACGGCTTCGTTTTTTAATTTGTAATGAAACTTGGTGCTTTCACTCTGTATAATTGGGTACACGGCTAACCTTAATTGTGCTTTGTGGATAAGCAACATCGTCTTTTCCTGTTCTTTACCTGGGTGCCTTTGAAAGGTAATCTCTACATCATATTTACATCGCCTTTACTCTGTTTCAAGTTTGATATTAGATGCCATGGAAAGAAGAAAAAAAACTGTCTTATATTCTTCACAGGGGTCAGTCGTGTAAATCACCGGCTGTGGTTATTAATATTATTTGATAACGTAAACGTGTTAATTAGCAGGTGACCAGCGGAATGCCGACTTGTTGGTCTCCCTTACTGCACACCACTACAGATGGCGCCTCATTGGGAAGGAAGATAAAAATCTAAGGAATAAATTATAGGAGTCAAAACGGGCTCCAAAGCCGTCACGTCTTTGGGTATCGAAGAACCATGTAAAGTTTAAGGGCGTCACATTACCAAATTATATCTGGACAGAGAGACGCGTGTTTAATCTTGAATTAAATTCCATACAAAGTCCACCTTTATTTTAAAGATCACCGGGACTAGGGCCGCGCTGTTACCGCGCCGGTAATTCCTATTTAACGAATGACACGAGTGCCAGAGCATTCACAAATTGTTCAGATCGATGTGCGATGATGATAACGATCTCAAAAGGCAGGTAGTTGGGACGAAAAGAACAACAACCAATTTTCTTTCAGCAGAGATACAGAACGAGGTTTTTGAGCTGATGAGTCATGAAATTTTCATTTAGTCTGTGCTTCAGATGGTAGAACAGGGTTAGGGTTATGCTCTCCTTGCTGATGTGAACAGATCGGATCCCTGGCACGCATACGAACTGTGGGATGATCCGGAAGTACGACACGAGTCATTAAATCGTTTATTCAGAGTATATTTTCACTGTGATCGAAGATTCCTTATTGCGCTTTGGATGTCTATGGTAGTGCCAACGCTTTAAAAAGTCTTTTTTTTTTAAGCTGGAGCTATTTCCATTGTTACCTCTACTCGTGTCACAGTTAAGCGATACATTCACAGCCGGAAACACCCGGCTGAAGTACTCGAAACCGTACAAGGCCAGTCAGGTGACAGCCCCCCCACCCACACCGCCAGCCAGCCAGCCATCTTCTCCTTCTAGCAGCGTATCCAGAAGTTGACAAACTTGATTAAAAGGGATTACTGGTGCTGTAACCAGTCCGGAAGTCCTTTAAATGCTAGTGGCGTCAAACGTCGTTGTTGTTCTTGGATGTGTCAACTGATCCAACCAAAAGTAACTCCTAAGCAACTATGACGTCATGTCAAACGAAATCTACCCGAAGTCTGAGTCCAGCACTAACATGATGCACTGGTGGAATACTTTACAAAAAAAAAAAAAATGTCCAAGAAAAGCGAACAAAGAACTAACAGCAGGTACAAAAAGGAATTGTTTATTTGTTATCTCAGACCGAATACTGGATAACAGAATTAGTTCACGTCTTTTCCGCTGTTCATCGACTCGAACGTGCCTGTGTTTCAGGTGCCAGTCGTCGGTGTTGATCCAACTGGGGTAGTAGCTCTTTTCCCCGTATACTCATTTATTTGTCTCTGGAATCCTTTCGCATCTGTCTTCCCGTCAGACGCGTTTACTGCAGGAAGTAACAATGGTGAGGAAACAGAGAGCGGAAGAGGCAGAAGAAGGCCGTAACGCTTACACGAACGGGCAGTTGGTAAATAACGATTTATGTCCTCTTGAGGCGCTGACTTCTGACTAAAGCAAAGCGGAAATTGCACAAGGAGATTTATTATGTGTGTTTTTCTAGTCCTTTACGAACGGCTAAGGATCATTTAGAAGCCCGCAAACAGCTGGCTTTGTTTCCAGGATTTCTGGGCAAGTTTCCGCTCCGGACACAAGCCCGTGTTCGCCAAACTGGATCACAACTCATCTTCCTTCTTATCACCTGTAGACGTCTTTGGCCTCGCATCGTCTATCCGTCGCGACAAAACGTCTGCAAGCGCCACGGAGAAAGAGGGCACGGCTTTGTATCTATTACCGCGAAGATGTGCACGAGTAACGAAACCAGGATGGAAGAAAGGTCACGAGTTTCAGAGCGGGACAGACGGCTCAGGGTCTTCAGACCGGACGATTTCTACCGCGATCTCGCAAAGTCCAATGAATTCCGGTCTCTAATCTCCTGATGCCCCGCTTGCTGCTTGACGTGATGAAGCTATTAAAACTCCCCGTGTGTGTGTGTGTGTGTGTGTGTGTGTGTGTGTGTGTTGCTGTAGCTTATGGGTTTTCTCTTTGTGTATTCATCTAATTAGTGGAGGCTTTCGAAAGCATCCAACAGATGTTCCCCCACTCCAACACATCGTCTCCGGCTGTCGTTTCTAGGAAAACATGGGGCCGTTCTAACGGCCTTTTAGACTTCTCTAAATAACATTAAGAGAAGCATTGGCGTTACTATTTCACTGTACCTGAAATAAGTTTAAGCAGAAGAAAAATGGAAGCGTAGGAGGGTCTACCTTATTTCCTGTGTATTAAATAAATGACGCTTCGTTATTTAAAAAAAAAGAAGAAAGAGCTACGGAAGTTGTTTTTAAATACCGATATTTTCTTACCCGTAGACAAATATTCTGAACAAACTAAATTAAAACTCAGTTTTTTTTTTAAGTAAAAGAACCTGTTCAAAGCATCTCTCTCTCTCTCTCTCTCTCTCTCTCTCTCTCTCTCTCTCTCTCTCTCCATCTCTCTCTCTCTCTCATCTCTCTCTCTCTCTCTCTCTCTCTCTCTCGTTCTCAGTCTCTTTCTCACTCTACTGACATCATCTCTCTATGTATTGACGTCATGTATCAGTCTCTCTGACTCTACTGACGCCATCTCTCTCTCTACTGTCGTCATCTCTCTATGTACTGACGTCATCTATCAGTCTCTCTCTGACTCTGCTGTCGTCATCTCTCTATGTACTGACGTCATCTATCAGTCTCTCTCTGACTCTGCTGTCGTCATCTCTCTATGTACTGACGTCATCTATCAGTCTCTCTCTGACTCTGCTGTCGTTATCTCTCTCCCTCTCCTCCCCCAGCTACTCTCGCCTTCACTCTTCATCTCTTCTCTACTCGCGATATCGCTCGCCCGTATTCCGCTGTCGGTGGTATCTCCGTTTATGTTTATTTATCCCGCTGAAGCAGCGAAGGGGCGCGGGGCGGGGCAAGGAGGGGGGGCTGCAGAAGATGGGGACAAAACTAAAGCAGGAATACCAAAGCAAGAGCCATATAACCCTAACCCTCTCACTGTCAACACAAGAAAGCAGAGTCTCGACTAAAGCGCAGTTCCGACGACGAAGACTACCGACGGTGCCGCAGAACCACTCTCGTCTTCAAGTTCTTTTTTCGATTATTATTTTCAGCGTTTCGCGATAAACTTTAAGCTTCCCGCCATTTCTCTGGTCGCCTTTACGTCCGAACGCGGCGAGAAGGGGCAGAGGAGAGCGGTTGGGGGTTTTAT
Organism: Nautilus pompilius; assembly: GCA_018389105.1. Lineage (NCBI taxonomy): Eukaryota > Metazoa > Mollusca > Cephalopoda > Nautilida > Nautilidae > Nautilus > Nautilus pompilius. Next base: position 46,952 of record JACATO010001118.1, read on the forward strand.
CTGACGTCAAATGATAAGAAACGTCGACGGGCCCCTGTTAGATGCCGCCAACTAAAACATGGTAGGTCTGATAGATCGGCGTATGCCAGATGCTTTTTGCTCCTCCTCCTTGGAGAACCCCCTCCCCCTACCCTCGCTCTCGAAATCTATGGCACCTCACGGGAACGAGTTGAAGGGATGGAGGGATACGACGCTCGGTTGGCGGCACCCGCCAAGCCACCATATTGTATGTACTCGGAAAACTCTTCTAGGGCTTTTCCTTTTAGGTGTCAGGGAAACACCAAGCGGGGATGTTGATGGAGAAAGAGAAGGGTGGGGGAGCGTGTTAATGAGACACGATGAACCGAGCGGCTTTCGACCTGGATCCGATCCCGGGCGGCTCAGTAGTCTACCATCGGACCGCCTACTCTATTGCTGGAGATCTGGAAGTACTGTGGTAAACCTCCGCACAGATCTTCCCAATGAATCAATATTGAAAAGTCGACTTTCCACGCGCCACGCTGTTCTGACAAGAGAACAGTTGCATTTTGGCCCAAGAGTAATTTTATAGTCGACGTTCGAAAAGTCGCCCTTGGTGTACGCCTTATAATTGCTTTCTTTCCTGCAGATCGGTTGTCCGCTTGGCCGGCTGGAGAGGTTATAAACAAATTCTGGAGAAAGAAAATTCGATTTTATCAGTACCTTGATAATTTTGAAAGAGAAATAAAGAAATCCGGTTTATAGTGATATTGTACCTCTGTTGCACTCAGCCGTTAACGTAGGCAGGGATCCGGAAGATCAGAAGTGCAGGGAAGAAGGGATTGCGTGATACCGGAAGTTATGGAGAGCGAGAAAGTCGCCGGTGCACTCCGACATCTTCATTTCGGACGTAGGATGGAACAGAGTTAGCGTGCCCGACCGAGCCGTCAGCCCGTCTCGCGTGATGCCCTCAGCCATGTTAGTCCAGTTGGCTAACCACTGAAGTACCGCGCTGCAGAAATAAATGAAGCAAACGGATTGATGGAAGCAGTTTGTTGGTGCAGTTGGAAATGCACCACCTTGTTGTGCTCGTTCGAATTAGTTATAATTCGCTGTCAGTAAGTTTCGAGATTAAGAGAAGAAAAAAAACAAAAACACTAGAGCAACAACAACAACAACAAAAAAATAAAATGGAAACTAACTATCGCCCCTGGAAAGAAGGGAAAAGAATCTCGCATCTCATTAGTAAGTGCATCCACATGAAAACGGGGAAGATTTACGACGGCAGCCCGACATGGCCGAGGGGGGTTTGGAACACTTGCTGCGACTTTCCGCTGTCAAGTCGCCCTGGAAATAAACGGACTCAGTTGCGGGGAGCGATGGAAAGGTATCAGTCAGGAAGTAGAAAGAATAAATTACGTATTTTTGGAGAGTATTTAATTTCCATGATTTTTGATTCCATAATAAAATCTCCAAATGCTCAATGTCAGGGAGCAGGAAATACACGTCATGGCGTCTATTAAAGAGCATCGTACGTTTAGACCTAACAATCAACTGGTCTTCTCGACAGAGTTGAAATTTATGGCCATTTTTTTGGACAGAACGTTATTTTATATTGAAAGGAGCACTTCTGTTTATCCATCAACGTCCGATGTCCCTTTCCTAAACATGTCTACATTAAACCAACGAGGCGTTTTTAGTAAACCCCTTTCGCTTCCATTGTATCAGCCCCGATCCGTCCATATTCTCCATCCAAAAACCCTCCAAACTCAGCGGGTATCTTCCTCATACCCCCCCCATCCCTCGTAGTGTAGAAATAGGTTGAGACTGACAAAAATTCGCATGAGATCGCATCGAGGCAAGGAAGACAGTCTTAATGAAATAAAACTATTATCCCGAATACACGAGCCGCCACAAAAGATGGACATATTTTGCCAAACATCGCCGTTTCCATGGTAACCAAACGAGAAGCCGTGTGTGTGGTCGGCTAGCGTTATTTACTTGAATTCGGGTCAAATTAAAGGGACCTTTCCCAAAACCATAACATTGACACCGAGACCACAGGTGAAACCAGACGAAACTTCAGTGTACCAGAAATAACTGACACATTTACGCTTCTACCCTTTTAAAATTCTATTTTAAAAATTAAATATGTAAAAAAAGAAAAACCTCGTTGCTGTTGTTGGCTAAGCGAAACTGCTTTTGACCAAACAATAATTTAAGTTCCGTACAATTAAGGGGTAGGAACATGAGTGTATAGGCGTGCGTGCATGTGTCCCGGACAGCCTGGCAGGGTGACGCTTTGCTTACCACTGAACCCCATCGGGTGTCGTCGTATCAGCTAAATATTTAACCACAGCCCAACCGACCATCGCCAAACTCTGAAGCATGGGAAAGCAAATTGCATCAAGGTTGTCTTTCATCTGTTGCACATAACATATCCTTAGAATTTCATATTACAAAAGCTTTTATCTCAGAATGGATTCCATTATTGCCTATGATATTTACAGAAAATATCGCTTCGATTTTGAAGCAAATCGCTTAAAAAAAAGTTTTTTTGAGCATTTGAGTCCTTTATCATGCACTTTTCTCTGCAGAAAAAAAAAATGCTCTATCAGTAATTCTATAAAGAGTATTTTTAAGGTAAGTTTTAAATTAGGGCAATAAAACACTTTCAATTTATAATAGATTTTTAAACTTTTGTATACGACTATAATAAAGCTTACAGCCTGTAATAGTCGTCAGACAGCAACTTAAAGTTTAGTAAAGAGCAAAACAAAGACCGTAGTCAACAAAAGTAAACTGGCTGACCACTAACTCTCTTAGAGATAGATTCTAGGTATTTTATATTCTTCTCTTGTCATCCATCGACCGGTTGGGCCTATTTTTCTTTATCGTCGTCATCACATTGTCATCTCAATATACTAAAAAACAATGTAAACCAGGAAAGGAACCTACTGAAAGTAAGCCCTAATAGAACCCGTTATCGGTGGATCTGGGAGGAAACGGGAGTACCCGGAGAAAAGCTACGCCATCGGATGTTTAGTAGTGCAAGGAGAAGCCATTGCCACGGAGATACGTCAAATCGATTAATCGCAGTCTCCTGCAGAAATTGAACTTGGACCTTTGACCTTAGCTGTACAGTAATCTAACCACCGGACCACCACGTCTCTCTTTTTGTGTATACTGTACTAATAATGTTCCCATGCACTGCGCAACCAAACAGCTCAGACAAGTGTGCTCCTGTAATTTTTCTGCTGCTTTGAATGCTGATCTTGTTCATAGTGAATAGAGTAATGGATGTTGACTGCTGCTACCATATCTATGGCATTCTTCTCTCATTTTAATTCATACTTCTAATACATTTTAAATGAATTAAGTATCAAGCAAATGGAGAAAATGAGAAGAAAAAAACTTTATTTTACTTTGTCTTTTTCATTAGTTTTTAAATTTGTATCTATGTTTTTGTATGTTATATTTTAACTGTTTAAAATTCGTCTCTAATTTGTTTTATAATTTTTAATTCTACTTTCGGATTTATCTTTTGCTTCGTATCATTACGCATTGCTTCTATGGCGACTGAATTTCCCCAACTTATTCATCATGCCATCATTTCATGCATTCATCTGTTTAGATATCCGTTTACCGATTCATACATTCATCCATATATCAACATGCATCCATCTATTTATCCATCCATGCATTCATCTACCCATCGATATTTGCATCGATTATTCAGTTATTCTTGAATTAGTAATTTTTGTAAATCTTGTCCAGTCGTCTTGAAGTCCAAACCATTTTCAAAACCATTTTCGCAAAACTTTGACTGCTTCAATGTTTAGACTAAACCAGCTTAATGATTCAGAATTTCTTTGATAGAAAAGTAGCCAAGAAAACTTAAATCCTCTGGATTATTATTTTTTAGAAAATTCATAGAACTGTTTCTTCGAACTTTACGAAGACAGTAAGTCCTTTCCTTCTTTTCTAAATACTAAAACTGCTTCATCCATAAACCAAAGATATTGAACGGAAATCATGGCAATACATATATATTTAAATATCTGGGGAAACAACAATAATAAAAAAGCTAAAACAAAATGAAATCCCACTTAAAATGCTTAAAAGTGCATTCGAAGGATTTATTTTGTGGAGATAATTATCCTCAAGTAGGATGCAGTACGTACTACAAAACTTTGTGACCTGCTCTGAGGAAAAGTTCATTATCAACTGATAAGCTACTTATGCTTTACTTGAAAACCTTATTATCTGACTTCCTTGAAGTAAGCCAACCAATACGTGGTTTTTTCTTTCTTTTTTTTTGTTATTGAAGGGAAATAAAATTTATATTGTATTTTTACAACAATTTCTGTTCTTATCCATCACTGTTTACTTGTTTCCATAATTCTCTGAGAAACATCTCGTCGACCGCTAAATGAAATTCCAGAATGAGATATGCTAATCTACAGTCGCACGTTGGTTAGTCCACGAAGAGAGAGAAGCGTCATAGCTTCTTATTTATTACGCTGTGGCATATTTCTTTCTCGTCACTCTCTGTTGATAAAATCCCGTACGTGAGAAAACAAAATCATGTACAATTAATGGTAGTCGACGATTCGGTTATTATCGAAATTTCTTGGAGTATAATTTTTTTAGCTCTGTGTTAATTGGAAGTCGATTACTTCCGGTTCTCCTGCAGCCAAACTCATAATTACTTCGAGCTGGCAAATCACTAAGAAATGTTCCCTCAGCCCGAGTTCGGTGTCCTGGTTGCTGTCTTTTTTTTTCTTTTCTTTAACGTTGAAAATTATTGAATTTGAAAACAATATAGTTTCGCAAAAAGGATTTTAGAATGATGACAGGTTTAATTTTGCACTAGTACAAATATTCTGTCGCTTTAAGGTGATTATGTCGGTCTGGAATACCACCTCCATGACGTGGTTCCTTCTCCTTCTCCTGGTGCAGGTAACTCTCTACTGGCTTTCACTCAAGCGCCCCCTCACCGTATCCAGGTAACTTTCTCGATCATCAAAGCTGTAACCTCACGATTTCCCCTTCCGGCTCATTACTGTGAGTTGTCTGTCCTTAGATCTCGACTGTTGATAGGCGTTCTACGAAAAGACGGCGAGTTTATATATAGCTTACTGCTGTGAGTTGTCTGTCCTTAGATCTCGACATTGAAGACAGACTTGCAGGAAATCATCATGGCTGATACAAAGCACCCACGAAAGAGGTGTTTACGTAATGTGTTGTATTCTTTTCCAACTTATAATTGTGATTCTTATTATTACTAACCGTGGAAATCCTAAATATGCTCCAACTGTTCACGTGCTCAGGTATATACACATATACAGCATTAACCGGCTGTTATGTTCTAGAAAAATCTAATTAGAAAATTATTCACTGTATTCTAAAATATTGAAAAACCGAAAAATTCTACTTATAAAATTACCATTTATAATAATTCCGTACCTTTTTATTTTTTTTTAAAATAAGGTCACTATATTCAAAATATTGAGCAAAGTGAGGATTTGCATAACCCTGCTAACTTTAAAAAAAAAAAATGTTTTTGTTAATTATTCCTAACGTCTTATCGGCTTCGTTAGCAGCAGTAATGCACTTATCTCCACATTTACGACTTTTAAGCGATAATGCCAAAAGTCATCTCCTGTAACAGTTGTTCATTATGACGACTGCTTTTGCGTCATAGTTGTGCAGGGTGGTACGTTTCCTGACTTTTGCAAGGGATCTGGAGAGCCGGCGGATTTCGTTCTCACTGGAAAAGAGCACTGAAACAAGATGGCGGCCCTCCTGAAGGTCCTGGCTTTTGCAAGGGATCTGGAGAGCCGGCGGATTTCGTTCTCACTGGAAAAGAGCACTGAAACAAGATGGCGGCCCTCCTGAAGGTCCTGGCTTTTGCAAGGGATCTGGAGAGCCGGCGGATTTCGTTCTCACTGGAAAAGAGCACTGAAACAAGATGGCGGCCCTCTTGGAGGTTCGTCATTTAAACCGCACCATCACGAACGCCGCAGAAAGGTCTAAAAGTAAACAAGAAGACAGAAACCAAGAACGAGGCGTCCTTCACATTAATGTTGCTGAACTTTCCGCTTTGTCTTTTAGAGGTACATTTTCTTAAAAAAAAACAAAACAAAACTGGAGTATTTTCTGCGGATATAAGACAGATCGCGCCCCATAGATTCGTGTTTCTGAATGCATGTGTACAAAGCTGAGCAAAGATATGAATTTACAGAAGACTCTGAATTAATGTCTTGCATGTCGGCAGGCTAACGTTCATTTACTGACAACTTCAGAAACATTAATAAACACTGAAGGTATCAACGTTAAACCGTCGTCTTGCGTACCAAGCCAATATCTATTTGCGTCGAGCCAGAAAGATGAGGCGGTTCCGACGAAGAAAAATAAGGTTAATTTAGATAAAATATATATATATTTTTTTAAAAATAATCACTCGATAAAACCGGTCGAAATTTGCATATCTAAGTGGTGGCCATGTATGTATTAGACATCTGGATGAACGGATAGTCAGTATGCACTACAACTGCGCCGTGGACCTCGGCGATATTTTGTCTGTCCACGCGGCGTCGTCATGCCGTGGCCAGAATTAGCATTTCTCATCGATCTCCGGCCAATACTGATGTAAACTTCGCTGAATCAAATGTCACTGCTGCGAAAGAACTGACCTGGAAATGCCTTCAGTAGTAAGACTACGATGGAAGCGGGTCATTTACCCGTCAAGTCCGCTCTCACCGTCAAAACTATCTAGCTAAAACGTCGTACATGCAACAAATGCGCCAAAGAATGGTCCAACATTGGCCTCACGGACGCGGCTTCAGAAGGTATCCATCAATTAACGGAATCTGTCTGTCCAGTAGTAGAAATAAAGCGTTTCGAAAGGGGGCTGGCCAGGGAACACGTCTAGCGAAACTCTTCGGTGTTGATAGCGCGTGGTCTTTTTCGATGAGTCAGTGCTTTATCATTTTATGTCTGCAAATTTCGTCTGAAATCGAAGAGAATCTAAAGTTTTCAGGTCATGGTCAAGTATGGAGGCAGGTGTGTCATGGTCTGGCTTGGTGAAAACACAGAACTGGTGCTTGTGTCCCAATTCTACCTGGTGAATTGCCATTTTAAAAACATATATGTATATTTCTTTTAACAGTGCTCATGTTCTTCAGGAAGATGGCGCTGCATGCATGACCTTTCATATGACCTCGGTCTGGAAGAGGAATGATCTTCATCTTCTTTCCTGGGTGCTCCAAAGCCCTGATATAAATCTGATGAACCACCTGCGGGAGTACCATGATCTTTAGCCGAAAGCAACCTACTACTTTCAATCAGTATGACTGAAGGTCTCGTGCGGATATGGCGTTCTTTTCTCTCACTTCAAAAAGAGTTCAGAAACACAAGATGGCCATCTCCGAAGTGTTGAACCAAACATTGTACACCACGTGCGTTTGATCATCTCTGATTCGTAATTTTAGCGTTTAAACAAAATCGTAAACAGTAGTGGCATATATTAGAACTGCAGACGGTAACGGTCTTTTGAATGTAGGCACTACTGGAGATATATAATTAAATATATTAGGGTATTAAAACCTAGGTTTAATTTTAAAAGGATGGAATTAAAAGATTTTGCATTTGTTATTTCATTCGTTTGGAGATAGTATTTTAAAGCAAAGTTTCCAGTATTAATAAGTTATAAGCGAAATTTAGCGCAGACTGTTTATTACGTTCACTACAGAGCGATAGACGAGATGCTGTTTTAAACCATACACCATCAAAAACATACTTCGAGATGACAATGGCAACAGGCCATTCTCGTGAATGCTGCGTATTTTTCTTTCGGTGGTGCATTTCCCATCTTTTCCCAACAGTACCTTTGCTAATGATGTAGCGCATTTATGCACAATTCGATCCTATCTCTTTTCTTTCCTGGGTCCGACGAATAGCACCCACTTTTCTGGCGATGTATCAGGGACTGGGAAAAGTCTAGTCTCATTTACGCTGTATATAGGGAAAAGCAGCAAGAGTTCGTCGACCGTGATTCCGATTGCGGAGTTTGAAATAAAAATCCTATCTGAAAGAATCTTGTTTCCCGCTTGTATACATATCTTCTTCTTCTTCTTTGAAATTGCATTTCTCATCTCGGCAGACAGATAGCGACGGTTGAGAACCGACTCACGCGGCTCGTTACCTACAACGATGTACTATGCAGTTCTGAATCTATTTCCTTTCCTTTTCTTCTTTCCACCCAAGAAAAAAAACAAAAAAACAGGCAAAACAACAACATTAAACACTAATTTCTGATCAAATACCAAACCAGATTCCTGGCTGCTCCAATTACTCCGAAAGAAATACTATGGCATATACTTCATGCGCGCCGAGTTTCCTTGCCCGCCGGGTTCACGCGAGGTGGCGCGATATCTGGTATCTGCGCGACGGGTCGCACCTTCACGACATTTTCCACCCTCACCTGAAACACGGCGGGCAGAATCACAATTTTCCGGCTCTCGGATCATCGATGTGGAAATGTTTATTTGATGGTTCCGTTTTGCGAGTTCAGACGATTCGTGATTAGTAATTTCTGCCGGCAAAAACCGAATTATCTGGGAACCGCTCGAACTTTGATATCCCTTCAGCGCTAGAATTTTTTTTTTTTTTTAACTGCGTTGGTGCGTAGGTGTACGCTTACAGCAGCCCTCTACAGGCGGGGGACAACATCCGGCAAAGACAGCTCTAAATAACCACAGGTCTGTGAGGCTCCTCACGGAGGTGACGGCGACTCGGTCCGAACAAACGCGGCTCGTATTTCTTCTCTTTGTCGGACGCAAGAAAATCTTTAGCACAGGACAAATTTTACGTAGACCCGACCCCAGTACGGCAGCATTTTGGCAAAGCGAGAATTGTATTTCTTTTTCTTTGAAGAATAAATGCGAAAAACAACAAAAATGATGGAACTATGCATTATTTGTTGTTGTTGTTGTTGTTGAGACGATTCTAATTTTAAGTTAATTCTGATAATTACAACAATAAATGTGCCATCCCTTTATCCATACGCATAAAACGTATCAACTTAACGTCCTTATGCTAAAAATGTAATATCAAGCAGATATATACTGAAGAGGTTATAACTCTGATGCACCAAAAATGACTGACTCGTGATCATTTTGTTCACACAGAGAGAGAGAGAGAGAGAGAGAGAGAGAGACGAGAGAGAGAGAGAGAGTGAGGAGAGAGGAGTGAGAGAGGAGAGAGAGGGAGAGAGAGAGGAGATCGAGGCGAGAGAGAGATGACGTCAGTACAGAGAGAGAGAGGACGTCAATACAGAGAGAATATGACATCAGTACAGAGAGAGAGGACGTAAATACAGAGAATATGACGTCAGTACAGAGAGAGAGGACGTAAATACAGAGAATATGACGTCAGTACAGAGAGAGAGGACGTAAATACAGAGAATATGACGTCAGTACAGAGAGAGAGAGAGAGGACGTCAATACAGAGAATATGACATCAGTACAGAGAGAGATATGACGTCAGTACAGAGAGAGAGGACGTAAATACAGAGAATATGACGTCAGTACAGAGAGAGATATAGGACGTCAGTACAGAGAGAGATATGACATCAGTACAGAGAGAGATATGACGTCAGTACAGAGAGAGAGGACGTAAATACAGAGAATATGACGTCAATACAGAGAGAGAGATATGACATCAGTACAGAGAGAGATATGACGTCAGTACAGAGAGAGATATGACATCAGTACAGAGAGAGATATGACGTCAGTACAGAGAGAGAGGACGTAAATACAGAGAATATGACGTCAGTACAGAGAGAGAGAGAGAGAGGAGAGAGAGAGAGAGAGAGAGAGATGATCTGTAGCGGAGGATGCTTTAAGTAAAACAATAGAACAATTTAAAATAGCACTCTAAGCACAAGCCCTTGCAGAACTCATCTGAATCTGTCGTCCTTTCTTCCAATTTCGTTTGTTTCCCCCTCATTTTGTAAGTTTTTTAAAGCTGCACTTTTAAAATGCTTTCCTATAAATTTATTAAATTAGTATAAATGCAAATTACTTTATTTTCTGTACTGTGTGTGCTTTGATCCCTCCTGTCATCGCTAATTTGCTACAGACCTCCAGACATAAACCGATTGTTCTCCTCTAACGTCAAGAGCCGGACGAGCCAAGTAATTAATGGCCACTGTTGCAAAATTGATGAGTTACATCGTGGAAATCACTTCATCGTAGGGGGTAAAACATTAAAAATGTTGATCGGTTACCACAGAAACTTGCATAAGAGGATGGTAACATAGAGCAATTCTCTAAAAAACAAACAAGACAAACTGGGTTTTATCTCGATGGAACGGGCTGAACGTTTGGAAACTCTTTGGGGAGTTAGTTACTCGGGATGTCTTTGCTGACCGCCGAGTCGTCGTCACGTCTGCCAGGCCGATTGGTTCCTGCCGATCGAGAGAGCTTGCATCGTTCTCACAAGAGTGGTATCATCACATTAAACAACGGAGTTATTTGTTCCGGAAGTTTAGAACTGTTTTCAGGTGCGCCAAACGAACGTCGCCTGATTAAGAAACAGGTCGGACTGTCACGTGACATCTGTAAAAAAGAAAGAAAAAGGTGAGAACGGAAGTATGAAATTGCACGGAAGGTGTTTAACTCAAATGACGAAAACCTGGGATTTTCTTTTTGTTTATAGTTTCAGCAACCACCCATCAATAAAATTAGCTGGAACTCCTTTTATGGCTTCGTTTATTGCTATGGATTCTGTTCGGTGCTGCTGTTCATCTTCCAACCTGATAACTGTGGCGGCCCAAAGACTTTGTACAGCTGAATAGTGATGCCGCTTCTCATCTAAACACGTGCGCTTCTCGGCCCAGGTGAGACCAGTAAAGTCACCGAGTAGTTTTACATCCTTTGGTCCGTTATTAAGCCTTGGGAATGTCAGTAAAGTTAGTGCTGTTTCCTTAACCTGTGGTAATAATTAATGATTACAAACAGTCGCAAGATGCCGCGTTTAAAAAAAAGAGGAATAATAACACAGGGAAATTATATATTTATAAATGCACCGGTTGATAAATCTGGGCTATCAAAAAACAAAGCGGAAACCAATTCGATTATCACTCGCAACTTCGCCGGGAAAGGGTCGATCAGTTTCAGAACGCTTCTGAGTTTTGACAGTTTTACTTCAGGATAATACTTTTTCTTGATTGTTGATTCATAACTATTTCCCTATCTTTATTATTATTTTTTGTTCTGAGAAAACCTTGGACGAAACCCTACTAAATACCAAAAAAGAAGAAAGTTTCCCACCGGAAACCTTGGTTTCCTTCCACATCTGGAAAAAAAAGGGGGGTAGGGATAGGGTCCTATTAGAGACTTTCTTCGGTAGGCGGGCTCCCGTCGCAGGTTCGAAGTAAACTGGATCAGTTACGGGAAAATAATTCAGCAGTTTCTTTGTTGCTGTTCCCAGAAGATCCAAGAATAAACGGTGAGACATTCCGGTCGAGCTGTAGAAGGAAGCACGCGCCGAGAATGAAAACAGATTCTCGTTGACAACAAACGATGAAGACAAGATATCCATCCCCTCTCCCCAACAAACGGCAGCCGGATGTATAATTTTAAAATATTCAAATTTTTTATTTGGAAAGTTTGCACAATCTCTTCTTCTTCTTCTTCCTGAATGCTCGAACATCGGTAAGCGAGAGAGGTGCATAAATATCTGGGTTTATTTCTCGCGATGATGCCACCAATTATTTGACGAAGTGAAAATGTATTTGTGTTTTATTTTTTTAAAAATTTGTGTGTGTGTGTGTGAGAGAGAGAGAGTCGGGTGTCATCAGCAGGATATGTTTCGTGACGCCCTGAGTGATCAAAGGACGTAGAACGAAGAATATCAATGTGAGCGGATGAGTAGCACAGCGCAAAACAATGGGGGAAAATACCCAGGCCGCACCGTGGAGCTCGGAGTTACGGTTCACACGAAGGTCACGGTTGATTGTATCTGACGACTGGAAGACGCCGATTTACCAAAAAGGAACTAGATGCGTTACAGATTACGTCGGAAAAAGGTTATTCCTCATCGCCCCGTTTAGTCCGGTTAATTCGAAACCTTTCCCTTCATTTAAATCCTGAATATATTTGATAGAGTTTCAGGGCGAAAAAAAACCTATTCAAGGAAAGAAAAAAGACTAAGTTGATAATTACCGAACGAAGCTTTCCATTAATAGCATTTAGGTGCCAGCAATCTCGTTAAATTCCTCAGAATTATTTTAATAGTTCATAAAAAAAATAGAAAAGAGAGCGGTATAAGGTTGGGGAAGGAAAATGATATAAATACAAATTATTGACTTTTTTAAAAAAAAGATAACTTTTATGACAGTTTCTTTTAATTACTTCATGTTACTTGTTTCATTGCCGTTCTATCATTGGACAAAAGATGAAGCAAAGGAAAGATAAGCGAGTGGTTAACTGGCATACTGCTGCGGGTAAAAGGCTGATTTTGAGTGACATCTACCGGCATTCCAAAGTTTGTTTCTTTTTTTGTTGCCCAAAGGGAGGCTACTCTTAAAAAAAAACAACGTTAGCGATCAAAAGCGCGGAACAAGTGCTGCAAAGAAGCAGAGCAAATAGCAAAGGGAAACAAACCAAAAAAACAAACCGACCCCTAATTATTTTGAGAGCCTCTAAATATCTCAAATTCAGGCCTCGCTGGTCTTTTTTTGATCGTTCGGCGCAGTCCAGATGCTTGAGACCTGGAAACGTTCATGGAAGTCGGTGCCCCGAACTCTAATAAATCAGCATCTTTTCCAAAACAAGGACTCCATGCTCGCCCAGCGAATTCAAGGTGTGGAGACAAATTAAGAACTTACACGACAGAAATAAAACCCCATTGGGATTGCCTCGTGCTGGGGGGGGGGGGGAAACCCAAACTTTGTTGAACACTTTCCAAATGTCTCAAGTTTAAATCCTGATGCGACATTCTGATAATGTATCTCTTTTTTAAATAGAAATTATTCCGCATCATTTACAAACGCGGACTTACAAAATTCTGATTTATCCAACAGCGACACTTCTCTGTATCGGGAACGGAATTACCGACCAGCGCAGTGTCGTGTATTGATTTAGCCGATGCGGCTCCCTTCCGGGCGAGAATTAAAAGACAGCCAGGCGGTAATGTAAGTGTCGAATGCCAACCTCGCCGCCTTGCGTTTTGGTTACATTTTATTTCGAGATCAAGTTTATCCAAATCGAAGCTGACTTCGTTGCGCTGGTTTTCAAAAATACCTGTCGACTTGTGAAGTTTGGATTGAAAGAGATGTTACGGTTCGAAATATCTGATTCTACGTTTCAAGGTGACTGCGTTGATTTGTGGACAAGCATTCGGTCTGCAGCGGAAATCCAGTGTTTACCAAACGAAAAGAAAAGGACTACCTTGTGATTCTTTGTTACCTGGTAAAAAATAGTTTTACAAATTTTTTTCTCTCGTTACCTTTATTAGAAAACTCTATGACGGTTCGGGCCAGGTGTTGTTACTTAATTTTATCGGGCTTTATTCGAGTGGTTTCCAGCACCAGACCGGCAAATTATTCTCTCTTGACATTGCTCGGTCTCCAAACCGGAACTTACCTGAAGTCTGCTTAGCCGCGCCTTGTCACGCGAGAAGATCTCTCGGTATTTGTATGGTGTTTTGAAACTGTTTCCAGTGAATCCACGAAAACCAGGCATCCAGCCGACGGCGAAATACGAAGAAGAGATCAAGGAAGCAAAGACGGGATAAAGAAGAAAAAAAAAAAACTGTTTGAAAATAAATACATAAAAAAGTACTTTTGGGATCGCTGTGGTTGGCAAGCAGGCTTTTCCCCAAACAGATTATTGTAACCAGATTAATGGTCTGTTTCCGGTGCCCTGCCACGGAACGAAATGATGATTAATGAAACTTATTTATTTACTTTGGATTAAAATGCATCCTCTTGTTTTAAATTCTTTTCACGGTCTCTTAGTTTTCATACATATAATAATATTAATATTGTGAAAGTCCAGTTATCCGAAAAAATCCGATTATCCTCCTCTCGTATCCGTCTAATCGGTTCTAAACCCAAACAGCCGAATGAACCAAAAATTTTTTCCGATCCACGCTTCGACTTTTTACAGCTACCGACGCCTGGCGCTGACTTCACTTCCTGCTGTTTCTAGAGAGGGCGGACTCCAGGCTACTGCGGCCTGTACAGACGCTAGGGCTAAATATATATATATAATCTTTTAAATAAAATAACTGAATTTACAAAAAAGGTTTCCCAGTTTTTAAAAATGTTCCTAACGGGCAGCGGACGCACAACCTTTCGTATTAACACAGTCACTTATTTTCACGTGCTGAATGTCCAGCTAGGTAGGCTAGTGAGACACCTGGGTGTTGGCGCTATGCGCACAGAAGAAACTGACTATAAAGAGTTAATATGTAACTTTTAATTAAATTTCACATTTTAACAATAATCGCAAAATCTAAGAGAACAGGTTTTGCGTCTTGTCGAAGGATCTTGTAATCCCTGCCGTTGCTCACGTTGGAGGGTTCGATCTGTCGTGATCATCTTTCAGGTAAACTATTCCAGGCTGTCCTGACGGACGCCCGCTGTTATAGTCCAAAATCGCAATCTACCTCAGCCTTTATCCAGTATAAAATCCGATCTGCAAACGGTAAACTTTTATATTATCTACGTTTGAGTGTAAATTATTATAAGAGTGGATATACAAGGTAGACAGACATGTGTGCAACACAAACTGCTAGAAATGACTTCTTGAAATTCTGATGAAAACTCGATTATTATTATATTATTATTATTATTATATTATTATTATTATTATTATTATTATTATTATTATTATTATTATTATTAGTAGTAGTAGTAGTAGTAGTAGTAGTAGTATATTAACAACATATGAGTCTCAGTTACGTTTCATATGTTTCATAAAGCTGAAAAAATAAAAACTAAAACGTTGATGCCGTCACATCTGCCATTGTTTCTTCTTCTCTCTTAGTTTAACATTACAGCCATTTCGCTATCGGAATAGTCGGCTGAGTGGGCATCCAGTAAACAATTTAGGAAAACACCAGGATCTTCCACAAGTTGCTGACGAACATTTAGTTGCACGATTCCCAAATAGCCAACAGTAGTTTTACTGAATCAGCATTACACCGTCATCTCTCTGTAATGACGTCATCTCATCTCTCTCTCTCTCTCTCTCTCTCTCTCGCTCTCTCTCTCTCTCCTCTCTCTCTCTCTCTCTCTCTCTCTCTCTCTCTCTACTCCCGTCATCCATCTTTCTCTCTACTCCCTTCTCCAATCTCTCTCTCTCTCCTCTCTCTCTCTCTCTCTCTCTCTCTCTCTCTCGCTCTCTGTGTCAATATCGATCTATAGGATTATTGCATACAGGATAAAACTTCCTTTTGTAGAAATCAAATACAGATAAAAAATTTAAAAAAAAAACAACTTAAGTCGGTATTTACAACTAAATATAAGATCAAAACGCATAGGACATAAAAGAATACATCAACAACAACAACAAAAGTTAAAAGGTTGCTTTAGCGGAGAAGAAAAGGATTGACGTATTCCTCTACTTGGCCTGTGAATTATTAAGCTTTGCTCTTTTAAGATATTTCTGTTTGGTAAAAGCCATTCCATGATGTTCGAGACGGAAGACTCCCTCCCTTAACGCATCAAACTGTCGCGTCCGCGGAACAAAATAGTGCATTCCGGGAACTCTCGCAGCGAAATGATTGATCTCCTCGTATTTAGAACTTTTTCTATAATTACGCCGCCGCCACCATTCCAATTATGCTGATTTAGTTATACAAGACACTGCCTGGAAGTAAGTCGGACAGATTAAATGTTCATGAAAGAATAAAACAAGCAAATAAGAAATAGCCACGAACTTCGTGGATGAGGAACTACGCTTCCAGGAAGCTTTAGGTGGAAACGTCTGCAGCCGGGCTCGGAACTTTTGCTTTCATTTGTCCTCTCGAGGTTTAACGGTAATAAATATATCTATATATATATTTCCCGATTGATGCTAATCCAATTTTCTCGCAGTCACAAAAGGCAGCATAGGATGGAGATGTACAGGAGCTGTCGTGGCTAATAGGATTATTTGATGTCGAGTCTGTTTAGCCGCTTACTATTTTAACTTCCCTTTAAGTAATCACGCCCGTAGCTAAACAAAAACAAAATAAAAAGCCAGAACAATCCCCCCTAGATTAACTTGGAAATAAAGTAAGAGCCCCACACGTTGGTGGATACGGCGAGCGAGAGCGCATGAGTTAGTTACCAACCTCCCGACAGCCCTACGACCGGAGCTGAGATGGCTGGTTCCCGGAATGACAGCTTACAGGTCGCCCGAACCGAAATGAGCGTGTTAACCCTTTCCCGGCTGGACCGTGTGGGACGCTGCAGCGTCGTACGAAAGATAAAGGAAAAAGAAAAACAGAAAATGTCTAATCGAAACGGGGCTGGTACAGGAAAACAGAGGAACCGCGATCCTTCTCTTTAATTCCTTCCTTCACGCGGTTAGTATCACGTGTTACCTTTTCTTTCGTGCTGCCATCACTGCTCTCAGCGGACCGAAAACGCTTCACCATCTGGTACCGGCCACCCTGACTCCCACCCGGGCCTTTGACCCCCGTTTATTCTATTGTTGCTGAATTCTTTCTTTTTTTTTTTTTAAAATTTCTTAGTAAAGTTTAATTTTACAGCAGCCGCAGTTCTTTAGAAAGACAAAGCGTTGCGAGCGCAACTCTGCGTCTGTTACATCTTTTCGAATTGCAAACGCTTGTTACGCATATACTAACCCTCTCCCTACCGTTTTCCCTAAGGAATCTGAGTCATTTTGCCGGAACTGCGGCGCGTCGATCAGCATCTCCTCGTCTCAGATTGGCGCCAAACCCGAACCTTACGCGTACACTAATGCAATAACATTTGTCCCACCCCCTCCTCCATAGTCTGTCTGCATTCTCTGATTGTCCACAGCTAGTTCCCCTTTTGTTAGCTTGGTATACCGTCTCATGTACTAACGTTCGTAATATAAACGAAAATGAATTAGAGGCAATCAGCGAAGGACGTGGTGCCATCTAACGGCAACACGTGACTCAGAGCGACTTTGCACGCTGCATTTTAACCCTCGCGCTGGCCATATCATACAAGTGGTTGTTTGGACCTTTTTCCTGATCTATTACGCGTCTCTTAAAATGAAGTGATCTATAATTGCACCTGCGTATGGTCTGACATGGGAAACAATAACCTTCTTCTTACGACTCACTGCAGTGCACCTCTCTGAATCGCAGTTTTCTGCGCCCAACTAATGAAATCCCTGCCCAAAGCCATCAAACGTCAACCACTTCTACCATGATGCTTTTCGGTAGCTTGTTATGCGCCGTCAATCACATTGAAATTCCATTCTTGACTCTTCATTAAAAAAGAACACGACTGCAGTCGTGTGGTGCCCAAACAACACGTCCACGGCACGAGTCAGACAGCTTCTGTTTATGGCGGTGGGTCAAAGGGATACACGCCGGGCTCTTTTTAACAGAACTCTTTGATATGGATCCTCTAGCGTATGGCTGAAGCTAACATCAATTTCCTAGTGGATACAGAGATGAGAAGCGAGTTGGGTCGGTGCTTAAATTCTGCTTCGCCTAGCTAAAAGTGACACATACGGATCATCTGCTTGGGTTATGACTCGTGGCAGACCGCGAACCGGTCTTTGTGCTGTATCTCCACCTGAAATTGTTTCCACACTTCTGTTCACATTTAATCACTCTTCCGTCCGAGTCTGTGCCTGTCATCCTCTATAATTTAAATGTAGCTCTCCATATTAGAGAATCTTCCAAAAGGCTACGGCCGCCTATTTGTAAAGTTGTCCTTTGAAACGTATATATAAAAGCAAAATTTCATGTTTCTACTGAAAACCATTCACATATTTTTTTAATAAAAGTATTTAATTAAAGAGATTGCGATGAACTTTCGGTAAATAAACTTATATATTATTGCTTACTCTAAAAAAAATCAGTGTATTATTAATATTTATGATTCTCTTTTAGTGCAAAAATTAGTAATTAGCAATTGTCAAATGCGTGCACAAAATTATCACCTGATCGTTCTCATATCGATATTTCAAAGACCGAAATTTTTTTTGTTGTATTTTTAGGCTTTGAATTGAAGCGAGAAAACCTATCCAGGTTAGAAGTGCACTACTACGACTCATTCAAAGCTCTTTTTGGTCTTATTTACAGGAGATCTATAGCGAGAACCGTTGCGTAATGCGTTATCTATGAATTATGGTGCACAATACGTGTGCATTTGGACTGATCGTGGACGAGATCCTCATTACTATAAAATTATCTTATTTGCTATGATTAAATATAGAATAAATAATAGGTTAAAACCTTTACAAAATTATCTTCATTATTGTTAATATACGTTCACGGTGTTTACAAAAATCTAGAGATGTAGGAGTATAGGGTACACTTCATCGAGACTACTACGAAAGTCTCAAATCTAACGCAGGACTTTCATAAACAGTACGCACTAACGACAAAAGCTTTCACGTGACAGCACGACTTCCGGTATTTAAAAAGATCACATGACGCGTAAAAGCACGAATTTCGGAACGGGTATAAAAAAGCCGGTACGATTAGACAGATATCAGTTGTAGAAGTAAATTTAACAACGATGATTATTCTCTCGTAGGCCCCTATGCGAAATCGCTGCAGTCAGATTCGGATTTTAGTTATGATAGGTGGGTCTCGTGCGTGGAAGCGTCCAGAAGACCGCTGCGCTCTTGCCAATGTTATGCAGCACGATTGCTATGATGGCGGCAGGTAACGATGCTGCTAAGATCACACATACCCAAACAATTGCACCAACCCTACCCACCCCAAAAAGCTCATGGCTCGCAAAAAGCATCCCTGACTTCTCAACGCCGCTTGATCAGCTCAGATTGTAAGCCCGACGGTCCTGCGTCTCCATCAGCAGCTGGCATCAATGTTTCAGGACGATAATGCCTGGGCACATAAACTTTGCCGACACTGCGTTCCTCAAGGCCAACGGCATCACCACAACGGACCGGCTACTATGTCCACAGAACTTTCGCCAATCGAGTACCTCGTGTAGACGCACAAAGTTTAGACTGTTTTGGGGTTTACTCCATTAATAATTTTATTTTATAGTTTTTAAAAACGATTATAAGTTATTAGTATCCGTAGAAGCTACTTAAGTGACCAAAGAGAAAGTATAATTTTAAGCATGGCTCATGAAGTGAATTAGATATTGTGCATACTAATAGTACTTAGCTGAAGACAATGACTTTAAACCTATTCTGGAATCCTGACACACGGATATATGACTTGTTGGCGCTGAGTATAAAAAGTAACCTCGCGCACGCAGGATACAGTTATTTATTTAATTTTTTTTTGCACTTTATCGCATAGATCAATTAATCATTCCAAGAACTGAAATTAAAACACGATAGCATGGAAACAATTTCCTCCGTTCCAGGCGTAACCTCACTTTGGTATTTTTCCGGTTAGCAACGCGACTGTTTTCCCAGGCGTCTGTCACTGCGACATGTTGGAGTCTTTCAGCAGATATGCCGTAATCAGCCGCCAAAGTGGCAACACCTTCTGGGAAGTCGCCAATGGGAATTTCCTCCACTTACGCCACTGCCGATAAGAACTCATTGTTTCTTCCACTTTAACTGAAATTCGGTGGGGGAGCTCATTTTAACTGCAAGTTTCAACGACAGAATTTCTGTGTCCCTCTGCGATAAGCATAAACAATATACGTTATTATGTTGCTTATCGAAGGCAGTCCATAACTTGATTATTTATCAGGGTTTATTATAAGCCGTGTACGCCGTAACGGGAAGAACCGTCAAGTCAGAAAATGCTTCGTACAATCTGTCCACGTCGGCTGGACTAAAACAACAGATTCTTTTTTCGCGTTGGCAACGGGATGGATGGAAGTGAGAACGAAAAGATGTTGGCGGGAAATTCGGACTTTCCATAACAAGCCCCGGGTCGACGTTGTTATCGTGGTATTGGCGACCGGGAAATGTGCCCGAAGTTTAGGTTTATCTGTCAGTTCATTTACTACCCGTATGGACCGAAAATATTGCCCGAGCTAACCATCTACTACTATTTTTTTTTGCAGAACGGCTTTTCTATTTTAAAATTTTTTGTTGCTCCAGGGAAGGAAGATGGCCTGCGTGGAGTCTTATAAATTATTTCAAAAGATTCTGGTATCCGGCTTTCATGTTTCTCGCACTATTACTCCCTCACTGTGCGAGTTGGTCTTTGTTTAGGACCGCTCTATCACTTCCGGCTCGGCCTGGACAGTCGTGCAGTCACCTGGAATAAGAAAACCAGGCAATTCCCAAATCGTCTAGAAGCTAGCTGTTTGTCTAGCGCTCGCTCTCGTTTCGCAGTCCGTCTCTTAGAAAGCGGCAAAAACTTTTTGCACTGTTTCCTTTTATTGATAGAATCGGCCAGCAGACGTAATTTCTTCCTATTATCTCATTGGAGGATTTCATGCACACGTGACTCGTATCCCACACACTGGTCTTTAATCCCACGTGGCTACCACTGTATCCATGATAACAAGTGTTTTCTCTTATTAAGTGCTTACAGTGCTTGGAAAACAACTTGGATGCATTTTCAGAATAACTAAATAAATGAATAACGTGACAAGAAATTATCTGCATTTTTTAAAAATATACTTTATACACTAACTTTATGATGGTGCACATATATTTAGCCTTCAGCGAGCAACATCATGTTTACACACCATTCTACCTTTGTCAAAATGGTTGTATATTTGGTCAACGCACCAGTAATGAAAAGTACAGGGGGTTAGAAATTTGTCTTTATAAAAGATTTTCGCCCTGTTTGTACAATTGAATAGACGCTGAGAATGTGTAGAGAAGATGTACATACAAACATTTCTTAGCTAAACGTGTCCGGATAACCATTGTTCCGGGATAATTTTTGAGAGTAGATTTCGTTCTAAACAACACCCATCTCCTGATCTGGCTATAATCGGGGAACACCATCAGTGGCAGGAAGCAGTTTAAAATGTCCAGTTTCTGACCTCGATGATTCAGATCACCGGCGGAAAAGATATTGCTCGTATCCGCCTGGTCGTTGTCGAGGACAGCAACAAGCATCTGTCTCGATACGACACTGATAACGAAGGGAGGAGCGTCGGTTTCGCAAACAGCAGCAACTGTTGGGCGACTGGTATCAGACTGTTTGACGAGAACCGCTGCGGTTTGCTAAGTAGGCTTTTGCCACCTCAGAGGTGAAACCGTATCGACAACGAGGTTGGCTCGGCACACGTGGAACGACTGATGCGAAAATCTCTAACGTCAGAGAAAATTAGCAGATATTATAAATGGTATCAAGCGGGAGAGAGCTTTTTTGGCTAAAGAAAACAGCACTGAAAGCACAATTAGAATTAAAACCCACGAATTATAGTAAATCCTCGTAATATTAACTTCTGCGGGACCGTTGCTGTGGTACCCGTAGATAAGACGAATGAACGTCTCTTGTGCACTTTACTGACGATGCAACAATATACAATCTATCTGGAAAAACAGATCTTTTCGTTACCGGTAATTTTATCAGTTTATTTCATTGACAAAAAGAGGAACTATTTTCTCCAAAATTATCACGGAAAAGAAGAAAATTCACGAAGTAAATGTACCAAAAGGTGGCAAAAGCATTCAAAAGCTTCCAGGGACCAATTTTTCGGTATGTAAGTCATTTGGATGGCGTACGCGATGTTGACAGGTGTAGATCAGCTTTAATTGCGATTTTTACCATCGATGGACGCTGCCCACGACTACCACTGATTTGTCTACCTGGTAGCCGCGCGACTTCCAGCCAGACGGATTCCAGAGAAACCGGGTACAGACCATAACCACCAGTCCTATTAGACTTTTCCGAATACGGGGGTATTTTTTTCTCACTAGTGCTAAGCCGAGCCGGTAGGGTGACGGGTTAGTCTGATTCTTCACGAGTGCACCTCGGTCTGGGGAGTTGTCGGCACGCGGTAAGATTCGGTTTCAAACGCTCACGGGGGGAGTGGGGGAATTCTCCTGAAGAGCGAGCACGACAAAGTAACGTGTGTGGCTGATGAAGAAACCCCTTCCATCTCGCCGTTCGTGAGCGGCGCCTACATCACCGAGGCTTTGATTCTGCAGATTTGATTTGGAGACCGGCGAAGTGCCGATGAGCCCATTTAAGATCAAAGACTTCTTTTTATTACCTCTATTTAATGAACTTAATATGCAGTCAATTTCAACCGGTAGATTTCCGTTGGCGACGGGCCATCTTCTCTTGGTGTTCTCTGTCTCTCTCTCTCTCCTGCTCCCAACACCAGAAATGATTCTAGATTCTCGGAGCGGTTTATATTTACTTCGACTCGGCATGCGGAAGGGTAGCTCGAGCATCGGGGGAGCGAGAAGGGGCCCGCGGCCCTTACTAAGACTGGCATAGAACAACTGGACAAATTATAAATAAATGGCGCATCTACTCATCGACACACGCGATCATATCGGTCTCGCCGATATTTATTACTAAGACGGACCCTTTAAACGCAGTACTATGTGTATCTGAGTAGTTATCGCTCAACTTTAAGGTTCCCATGCTTTCCTTTCAATGACATTTTACGTAGGCCGTTCTGTGTACGAGGGGGAGACAGGGCTGGCCGAAACCATTTTCAACCAAGTCTATTCTATTCCGCAATTATGTACAAAGAGATTATGGTTCTTCAAATATTATAAACTATCAGGGGCGAAGAATCAATCACTTATAGTTATTATGATGAAATAGTAATGCAACTTCAGCGAAATTCAAACCACATCTCGTTCTGGCTCAATCTTACAGTCTACCCCAGGTCCGGGGTTAGTTGTAACTTACTTCCGGGTAAGTAGTAGCCCCAAAATTATATACAAAAACAGTGATTATTTATTGTGCACCAAACTGGATAAAAACCTTTAATAACCATTTTAAAGCTGGGTGCTGGTGACAAACTGGTGGCTTCAGGTACCCTGACTGGTCCAGCACATTCGTTAGAGTCTGCAGCTTTAATGCTACATCTTCTACCCGGCTACAAATCTCCAGGTCCTTAGTTTATAATCGAAAGAAAATCTTTGATACATTTTTTGGCATTGTTTTCTGTTTATTTAATTTCTATAAACAGTGTCTGGGCCCTGCAGACGCTATGAGGCTGAATTATCAATAGTCCAATATTGTGAACGGAAAAGCACTAGAATAAAATGGCGAGGACTGACTTTCTCTTCTTTGGATGCTGGGATTCTGCTGAACAAACAGAACAGCAAATTGACGCCCTCGTTGTTTTGACTTGACTATGAGAACTCTATTAGTATTTAATTCGAATCATCAAAAACAAATACCATCTGTACTAATTTACCGACCGGAATACTTCTTTACTTTATGTCACAAGCCCTGAGATAATACAGTGGCCTGAACACTTAATCCGCCTAATCCCGACACAGCACAGAGCCATAAACGGCCAAAAGTCCACGCGTTTGAGCCAAACAGGTGGAAAATGAAACAGAACTTCTCAACGGGTAAATAATCCCTTTAACGGTGTGAGAACAGAACCAATCCCACCGCGAGGAGCATCGGTGGGGTTTCTTCTGGTTAATTCCTCAAGAGATGTATTGGGTAAAGTCTTCCCACGGGCCACAAACACTGGCAAGACCTTAACAGTTACTTATCAGATATTACCGGTGTTGCAGCCTACTCCAACTTCATTACTACGGCCGATTTTTTTTTTTAGAATTGTCAAGTAAGGTTTTGGATTTTCCTGCCCAGTTACCGAGATCTTTCGCTCGCTAACTCCACGACTTTTAATCTAGAAATAAAGATTTAAAAAGGACAAAATACGACAACAAAATGAAAAGCTCTAAGTATGCATAAAAAAGATTTATTTCACAAAATTCTTTAAAATTTCAAACTTTGCCTTTTTACCCCGGAGCGCAGTCTGCATTTTCTACTGGTACTGGTTGCTAACTAAAGACAACATATATTTATTATCGGATAAATATAAGAGATAATTATATAAATATTGTCGCATCGAAGACAATCAGATTGGGGTCTGGAACCTATTTTTTTTGGGATGAGAGTAGAAATGGTAATGATGTAAAACTTGTGCAAGCTCCAAATAGCGTAGCATCTTACACAAACGTGTCAAAGAACCGAAAGCCATGCGGCGTTATGAACAACTCTGCGCACAACGTATTTTACGTCTCTGATAGGAACGTAATATCGTCACCGGGCACCTGTTTAAAACTTCCTATAATTTATCTATTTGCGAAAATTATTTCAAATTATTAAAACTACAAAAAAAAGTACTTTTCTCGATAAATTACTGACTGTGTGTATTAAAAGACCTCATTATTCCGACACTACTTTGCTTCTACGCCAACGCTGAGGGAAAACCTGTTATAGTGATCGGCCATAGAAGACCAGTAACTACTTCGTTTCTTAGATTAAGTGCAAAAAAAATACATTATATTTTTCAATATTCTACCTTTACGAAACGTTTTTTTCTTCAAAAACTCTAAACAAATTCTGTTAAAAACAACAGCGGATTGCTTTGTAATACCATCAACGAATGCGCCTCATCAGTGTTATTCTTTTCCTCTGCTTATAGAAACGTTGTTAGGGAAATTGTAGTTTCAACGGATTTCTCCTCTCAGATGTTTACTTCGTTTAAAAAAAACTTCTAGAATCTACTGGGACATTAATTGCACTTTTAGAGAGAGAGAGAGAGAGAGAGGAGAGAGAGAGAGAGAGAGAGGAGAGAGAGAGAGAGAGAGAGAGAGAGAGGAGGGAGAGAGAGAGAGAGAGAGATGATGATGATGTGATGATGATGATTACGTCAGTACAGACAGAGCGGAGAGAGAGATAGAGATGAGAGATGATGATGATGATGATGATGATGATGATTACGTCAGTACAGACAGACAGAGAGATGAGAGAGAGAGAGCAGCTGATGATTATGATGATGATGATGGATGATGATGATGATGATTACGTCAGTACCGAGGACAGAGAGAGAGAGAGAGAGAGATGATGATGATGATGATTGATGATTACGTCAGTACAGACAAACAGACAGAGAGAGAGAGAGAGATATGATGATGATGATGACGTCAGCACAGAGAGAGAGGCTTCTATTACCTTTTTTCTTTTTTTGTAGTTCGCTGTATTTCATTCATAAGAGCAACAACAACACAAACAAATGCACACGCGCAAACACATATTACACACATATATGATATACCTGTTTCAGCTCAGAACGACACTAATTGATTTTACACATTGATAGTGACCAATTTTTTCTCCAAACAGACAACCCAGACAATAAACAGCTTTAGAACAACGAAATTGCAGAGGAAGGAAAAAAAGAAGAACGTTTTGTCTCACGACATTATTAGATTCAAGAAATTACAGACAAGCCAGGGTCAGCCCCCAAGATTTTATATCTCAAGCGAGTTGACATGCACAAGACGGATGTAAGCATTTAGCCAGATGTACGTCCCATCGCCCAACGCTTTCCTGACATACAGATCCCCTTCTCTTGATGGACTGGCGCTGTAATTACGTTTCGAAAGCTAATTTTCCTCCTTGGCCACCAGAGAGAAATGAGTTCCGTGCAGGCGTCTGTCTGACGAACCAGTCACCTCACCGACCCCTGGCCGGTAGGGGGCGGTGGCACAAAGATACTGGCAAGCCAGAAGCGTCGTTGATAAAAGACGAAAGCGGAACTTTCGTGACACCATTGTCGTGTCTCTTGTAGCTCGGTTTCCTACCTCGGTCCACGCTTTGAAGAAATCCAGGTGACAGGAATAAAAACCGGATCCGTTCTCACCGTTGTATCTCCGGAATTTTAGGACAATTTACAGAATTTCTGTCTGCCTGTACCTCTCGCCAAAGACACGCCCTACTGTGGGATCCTAAGACGGCAAAGGCCCGAACTTCTCGTGAGGCCGCCGACTGATAATTCAAACGTAAGCACTAAGCGAGTACCTGTCGTCGTAGTCACATTTGGCGGAAGCTAGAGGGGATGGCGCATACTAAGACTAGCATCGCATATACGCCGGACAATATGCGTCTTTACTGAGTCGCTGAAGCTAAGCTCGCCTTGATAACATTTACCTGGTTCCACTGATAAATTTGTGATTTTTACAAGATATTTATTGACTCTAACAGATGTGAATTTTTCTACTGTAACCGCCATAAATTAAATGATTAGCAATATGTTGTCGGGTCATATAATTTAAGTAAATCGTAATGTGTTTTAGACAGTAATTGCAGGTGAAAGGGGCCTGATGCTGATTGTTTGTTTAATTGGCAATTTCCCTTTTCTTTATTTGAGGAGCAGATATAATCTGAGTGAATTCATCCTTCAAAGTCACTATTGTTATTTATCATTGTTCCTTACGCATATGTGTTTATACGATCAGATATACGTAATTATATAAGTACATATCATTTCTCAGGCGATCAAGAAATCACTACCTATTTAATTCTGTTGTGTATATTATGTGCTGTGCGTATATTCATAAATAAATTCACACAGAGATTCATCCATACATGTATATAATATGAAATCGATACTATAAGCTTATCTGTACAGCGGTTTCTCCACAGCTATTCAATTTAGATCCTGTATCCGAATTATTTTCGTTATATTGAATGTCTAAATGATTAGTTCTTTTTTGATGTAGCATAGTATCCATAAACATCACCAATGGTGTTTTCTGAACTATTTATGTAAATAAATAATTAGTCTAGATTAACTTTAATACTACTTACATGGAAAATCTCTCCATCTCTCTCTCTCTCTCTCTCTCCTCTCTCTCTCTCTCCTCTCTCTCTCTCTCTGATTGTTAACGACAAAACCTCTTTCTAACTGTAGCAACGCAACAGGAAATGTATAATACATCGTCGGAGTGTTTTGCGAAAAAAAGTAATATTTTACTCAGATATATCTGATTGTCTATCGCTAGCACCATATCGAATTTTTGGTTGAATTATTTTACCTACGTCAGATGTTGAAGCTATTCAGTTTACAGCAGGTGAATGTATGTATAGCATCGCGTGAGAAGAGTAGCACCCGCTGTCTCATGCGGTCTTCTTATCAGCTGTCGGCTACATAATATCCAGAGTAAACTGCTACAGTAGCTCTGGCAATCATTACGTATTTCAAGAAATATATAGAAAGATTCCGGCCAGCCAGAACAGACGTGAGAACTAGCAGCGCGGTTACGTTTACCATTGAACACCGAACATTTCTATAGATTACCGCGCATCTAGATCAAAATAATACAAATCTGTGCTTCAGCAGATGAAGATGCTCATCCGTTTCTCACCACTGTATCGTTATATGTTCTAACCTCATCTTTCGTCAACCTCTTCCCGTTCTTTTCATCAGGGTTAGCCTCTAAAAGGGCGGCCCCTAGTTTAGAAACTTCGGTGTTCTCGCTCGCAGGAAGTTACTTATTATCTTCTTTTTTTAATGGCCGTGTTAATTCGATGCCTAGGGTTGGCATCAACCAAAAATCTGTCAGTCGCTTAGATCTCAGTGCACGTGGGATTTCAACTTCCTGGTTCTCAAAGCCATTAAAAGCGTCATTGACAATGAACATGTGCTTTTTCGAAATATTAAGCGGAGTAAATAAGTTTTCGCTTTACCTGTTGTGGTGTCCATCACTTTAAATTTTGTTTATACACGTATATGTAACATCTATGCAAACCACACGAATTGTGATATATCCGGTTGTGCATCGAAGTATAAAGAAAGACAACAGAATGTATGTTTGTCCAGTACCTGATCTGCTGTGTTTGCAATCAGATTTAAATTGTTCAGCTGAAGCTCGTTTATAAGGCGATTGAAACTCAAGGTTACTAAGTTCGTCTCGAGTGAGACAGTTTTGCCGACTCCTACGAGCTGGGTAACGAATTGACTAAGGAGTCTAAAAAAAACAAACCATGATAAAGATTGACAGTATTATGATGGCTAGTAACCTTGAGACTTGAAAGCGACCGTGCAATGCGAGAGAGAGATCATTGATCGCCCAAAACAGAAAGGGTTTTACTTTCCTCTCATGAACCACGATTTCGAGTCAGCTGAAGCTCTGCCATCTGAACATAAACGAAATATGTTGCCTATTTAGAGGAGATGAACTAGGAAATTTCATAGAATGGTGAAAGGTAGGCACAATTTCGGATCTTAAGAATAATAATAATATATATATATATAATGGCATCGTTTTAGAAGATCTAATTGAAATATTCAAATTTCGTTCAGGTAAAATAGAATTGCCTGCAAACAGGTTGATTGATGTGGATGGTACACGAAAGTTCAACTGATGGAACCAGTTTCCGTTTATAATCTATCAAGCATAGTTTATTATTTATGCTCGTGTATTCAAACTCATTTTATTGTTTTGAGTGTAGTACTTTTAAGCATGCAAGAAATACTTTGAGAGGATGCCGACAGTAATACCTGTACGATTACATACACATTTTACCTGGTGCACCACTGCCAACCGAGACTGAAAGCTGGTAAAAATGTATGTAGCTGACTCAAGTTGCTGCTTCTGTTTCTAAGCTTTGTTATTTCTTATATAAATCTGTGCGTTCGTGTAGTTAACAAAAAATTGGTATAGCAACTTTTATTTGGAAAATCGGTTACTTTCGTGCAGCTGTAATTGCTGAAGGGCCAAAAAATAGGTATCACCTCACAGAAAAGCCGCTACCAACGGCCATTGTAACTACCCAAATGGAATTTCATTTCCCCTAAAGGTCAAGAGGTAAAAGCGTACGTTCACGGTGATTCCTCGGTCACAGCAGCAGTGCTACGCCGGGTCGATACGCGCTGTTCGATATTACCGTTATTCTGGGAACCACCTTCAATGCATGTACGTGCACGGTTATAAAAAACACAAGCACACCCAAAACGTTTCCACGTGACACGCCATCGGGTGTGAATGGTTCTTAATTTGAGCTCTTTTCAGCTTCCCATTTCCTGAGAATAAAAGCCACTTTCTACATCTGTAAAAGCAGATCGAATCAATGCTCCCTCACGTGAAATGCGTATTTATTTCCATGGAAACAAGTCGGGAACTGCATCGTAAGCTGTTTTGATAGCAAAGTAATCACGGTTTCTACCCACCTACAGCCACATGAAGTAGATGCCTTGTTACCTGGAGGAAATCGCTCAAAACCTTCGAAGTCAGAAAATCAAATCCTGGATGTCACCATTTTTTTTTTCTAAAACAAAAACAAAAAAAACATCCTACCCCCCCAAAAAAAAACAGCTTTATTTTTGTCTAACTCCAAGTAATTAGATTTTATTAGAAATCTATGGTTTCCGGTCTTCAAAAGTATGAACCAGTTTGCATTGCCAAGAATTTCAAATTTCTTGACAAAAAAAAAAAACAGAGAAGAAGAATGTAAATTATTCAAATTAATTATTCAGGTCGGACTTTTTGTGTTTTTTTCCTTAACTGAAATCGATTTCCACGTGAACATATTCTGTCTAATTGGCAGAACCAAATTGGAATTTATCTGAAGCCTATTAACTGCACGTGGCAGCTGAAAAGATTAAGCTTCCCACTTTATAGATAACTACGAAATCTGCGTATTTTCATAACAGAACTAAAAAAAAAGAAAAAGACTCAAGGAACGAGGCAGGGCTAAAGAATGATCTCGATTAGCTATGCAATTATCCAGAGCACTAAACTGGTCTTGAACGGTTGATTCTGCAGCTGCCGAGGAACGAACACGGATGCTCCGTCGATGTCAGGCGGATTACAAGACCGAATCCTTTGAATGGCGGTGATGCTATACATTATTAACGTTTAGCATTTCCTGGTTGGATGCAAGTTCATTATGGTAAAGAAGAAACCCCGAAATATGAAAAGACGCTGATAACTGCTCCAACGTTCAGCTCCACAGTCTTCTTTAATATATCTGGAACACGGCTCGGCTTTGATGGAAAAGGACTTCGCGAATTGGCTGGCACGGAATCCAGTCATGCCCTCCCTAACGCCTGTAACTTCAAGTTTGCACCGGGTCGAGCAGTCATGTCAACCTTAGAGCGTCTACTGCACGAAAGACATGGACCCTTCGATGGCGGGGTGAAAAACGAGCAGTCTCCCTTCAATACAAAAGTATTTCGCGAACTGCTTAAACAATAAAGGTATTCATCTTCATTTAAAGTCGTTCATTGATGCTTCTGTTTTGAGGATATTTTAACTACGACACCACACGGTGCTACACTAACTTACCCTATCAGACGGAAGCCACAGAATTTGAGTCTGTGATTCTACTAAACATTATCCGTCTTCCTTGTCATCTGCAACTGTTCCACTCAAATATTTCGCCATATTTTTTATTGCTGTATTTCGGCCGATGCAAAT
This sequence comes from Nautilus pompilius, assembly GCA_018389105.1. Classification (NCBI taxonomy): domain Eukaryota; kingdom Metazoa; phylum Mollusca; class Cephalopoda; order Nautilida; family Nautilidae; genus Nautilus; species Nautilus pompilius. The sequence goes on from JACATO010001118.1 coordinate 77,446, forward strand.
TCTCTTGGGAAATTATCGATAGACGTTTTTTTCCTTTTTTTAACCTCATCCGCAAGAAACAATGGGAATATTTCTTCTATTTTTTGCTGTACATTTTGGGTGATTTGTTATACAAATAAGCTCGCAATCTTATTTGCCGTATCTTTTAAACTATGATATTTTAGCAGCAAAGATATATCGGAAGTTAGAGAGAGATTAGTCTGAGAATTTCTTTATCATGTCGGTTTTAGTATCCTGGATTTCGGGAATCCTTCTCGGTTGACATCATCAAAGATTTAGTCCTGACAAGGTCAATCTTGAAATTCAATTATGCCAGCCGTTTGTATTCTCTATGAGAGAGATGGTCTAGACCCCAAGGTCTTGATAATTATCTTCATACGCTCTAAGCCAAGGCACCCCAGCGGAAGGGGAGGATCTCTCCTCTGTTTTGTCGCGTATATCATATGATAATTATTTGTATCAGATGACGCTATGGATATCGTGGACCGATAAACGCCAGTGCTTGCTCAAGTTCGGACACGCTTCATCGGTAAAGTTAAATGATTCACGATTTTTGCTGCTCAAGCATTCTGGAATCCGAGCTCAGTCAGTCCTAAAACAATTTTAAACAGAAGTACGACAAAAACAGAAGTACGACAGTTTCAATGCAAAATACACGCTTCCCTTCAAAATCATCAAAGCCATCATGGTTTAGGTTATTTTATTTTAGGACAACTAATCATTCACCATCCTTTTTTTTGTTGCATATATTAAAATATTACGAATAGACATTGTAAATTACGTTGTTTTATTTTGTATATCGTTCTCATAATACGATCATCAAATAGTTGGATTGAGGTATTTGATGACTGACTAAAAGCAACCAAGACTACTTTGTTTTGTTTTTTTTAGTGTAGTGTAGTTATTAAATCGTTGGGCGATCAAAGCATCCAGCCGGCACTTTCGGAATCCTCTTCTCCTAAAGTTTTGCGCGTATTCACCATCTGTTTATCTCTCTATCAGCGGACACAAATCTTGTCTTATTTCACTTTTTTTAAAAATCTTCCCACCCATCCCTCTTAGTTTGACAGAAGATTTTCCTAATTGTAAACATGGCAATGGATTCTTGGAACCTTTTAGTGCCAGTAGGAAGCGCCAACGACTTACATCCATAAGCTATCAACCAGGGAGAGGGGGAGGCACCCGGCGTCGGACCGGATAAAACGGCTTTAGGCTAACGTTCCGTGGGTTAGAACCCCTTTCCCAGATCCTGAAGCACCGAGGTTTCCACGACGGCAACCGCTATTCACCTGGCGTGACGTCATTTCCGCAAAGATGCCATGTAGGATTTATAATGTTATTTTTAAAGTCGCATATCTGTCTGTGGAGGGGATGTGCAGTTACAAAATTATTATTGTTTTTATTTGTAGATTTAAAGCTTTTCTGAGTTTTCTGTTTGTTGTTGTTGTTGTTTTTTTTGAATGCCAACGGAACGTCAGATTAATTCAATTAGAGGACAACAAATAAACGGTCGGCTCGGCAGGGAGATGAACTTTCCGCTTTAGATATGAAAGAGAAGGGGTAAAAGGAAACACCCGAGCGATGATATTTGTTTCCCGTGTCTCATCAACCGAATGCATCACAAGAGATTTCTCTTATGCCGTCCTCAGCTTTCGAAAGACCCGCTGTGTTCACACGCGAATCCGATCCGCATTCGATGTCGCCATCTTACTGGGTCCTTCAAAACCTGGATGTGAAACCCCAGACTTATTTCAGCTGGGGGTCCGGACGGTCTCCACGTCAGGCATCTCCGGGGAAGATCTTAAAACAGGTCTACTACTACTATGATAGAAACTGTCCTTGCCCGTCTAGTACAAAATGCGGAAGACGGTCGCACTCAATAGAATCCTATCACCGCGAAAATGGGGTGACTTAACCGGAAAGTGAGACGGATTCGGCGAAACGATTTCATTAAGAGATAAAACAAAATAGAAAATTTTTAAAAAAATGGAACTGTTTCAGAACTGAATTTAATGACAGAGGTGGCGAGTTATTTATAAAAAAAACAAAAACAGGAGGCCTTGTCGATATACAGGTGAAGGTTTCAGATCAGATTCTCTAGGATGGATGAATATCTATGTTGTCAGTAACCTTTAAACAAACTAGGTCCGTGTAGATTCATCGGGCTGACTTTAGAAAAGAAATTGCATGAGGCTATAACTCAGATTATCTTAAGTTACAAAACAATGTTATTTCTTCAGAAATAAAACTAAGCATAGCAAATGAGCAAAGGATAATACTGAGAGTATATTTTATGATGGTAAGAGAAGTGAGCAACCTGAACACGTGGTATCAGGTTGTGTGTTCGGCGCATGCGCTGCCAACTCAAGCAGCAACGAGAACAAAATCTGCTATCAGTAGTGTGGCAAACCAGACTACCCGGAAAAAAAACAACACACACAGAAATGATTGATGGGGGAGAACGATAGAAACCGTATCCAAAATGGTCCAAAAACCAACAAGGGGGAAGGGCCCGAAAAACTGGGCGATTTAATGACGTCATAAAATATCTTCCTACGGAAAAAATACTCTACACTACGAGACATCAAGCGGCACTGAAGAATATCAGCACAGAATCGCGTAAAATATAATTTATCAAAACATCTGATATCCATAGCAATAACCAATCTCTTGGTGCTGCGTTTTTAGAACTATTTTATCGGGCTTGGCCTCTCTGCTTTATTGGGCACGAGTTCAAACCCTAGCCAGAACATGACTATCCTCCCTTCTCTTCCTCACCAGCCAGCTATACCGTTTTCTTCCACATCTAAATAAACTAACCTATGTTAAGTAGATCAAGTTAAACCTAACCATTAACCGAGTAAACCAGATCTTCGTGTTGAGGAACTTCCAAAGTCTGTCTCCTGTGTCTAAGTCTCTTTCAACATCCAGCTGTCTGCTACCTCTGGGTACTAAATCGCACTGGAATTTTTCTAGAATAAAAGAATTACTTGCCAATTCACCTCGATACCGTGATAAAATGGTAGGTACTATTTAATTTCAAAGGCATAAACTATAATTTAGGCTCCAGCCTTCCTTTAATTAGTCTCTCCTAGAAAGTAACTTGGAATTAAAATTACAGAGTGAGACAACAGGCAGAACGTGAATGGTAAATAAAGGTAGGCAAAAATAAATCTGTCAAGGAACTGTAGGAGAGAGGAAAGGGCTACTATTAATCTAGAAACATTAAGGAATATACTCAAAAATATTCATTGAAAATTAGGCAGAAAAAAAGCCATTCAGCATTTGGAATTGAACAAAGCAAATTAACACTGTATGCTGAAAGTAGAACAAAATTCCTGAATTTGTTAGAGAGTCGGTCAGATGGTTTTATTTTAGAGTGGTAAAACTTGTGAAGGAATACGGTCAGGAATAATCATGGACAGATATGTGTAGATGGACATACTGGAAAGAAGAAAAAAGTTACCACATTCGGGATTAAATCATACACACAAGACAACGATCGTAAACATATCGAACACCACAAAGAAAAAAAAAGAAGGTAAAGTTATTAGAATGGGCTACGTTTCCAAATCTACAACCAACTGTGATTAGTTTTTGCCTGTTATATTTGTTATACGACTACATGAGGCGGGACGCACTTTGAAAAGTATGTAGATCCCTTCTGGCGACCAGCTTTGTCGAAAGAATTATCACTGCGAGGTGAGCTGAATACTTATTGATTTACTGTGTCTTCCATACTAATTTCTGACGCATTTGCGATAGCTTGACGATATATGATTTTTTTTTCCTTTCTCGACCGTGATTATTAAAAGCATTCCTGGCAAAGCGTAGAATGGTGTCAGCCATCTGCATTGACAGACTGCAAGATTCTTAACGAATTTCCAACTGAATATCTTTGTATTCCGGCCGCCTTCTCCCGCAGCTGCCATTAACTCGCATTAGCCCGCGTACTGTGACGTAGGAGCTTTTTTTTTCAACTGCGATCACTGCCAATCGCCTTAGAAATTTTCCAGAATGGTTACGGAATTTCCGCCCGAGCCGGGAGCAAAAACCCAATAATTAACCCTTTGACGGGGTCATTTGTCTTGTTATTGCCGAGGAAGTTGGTAATTATGGCACAAACACAAAGGACGCAAAACATACAGCGTAAACACAAGATAATTATGAGCTTCTGTTTGTTTTTTTTTAAAATTTCAATCATTTAAGAGAAATTAAATAAAAATACAAGGGAACTTAATACTCTGCGGAGGCCGTTTACCAAAAACCAGATGTGAATATTGTCGTAAAGTATTTACTAATAGTCGTGATACGTGGAGCGAATTCGGCCATTATTTACGGTGCAAATGACAACAGAAAACCTGTAATTTCCTCTAAAATGTTCTGGAAAGACTTTGACCAAGTTATTATCTTACCCAAGCCAAGTTCAGCAAAATGTTTATGAAGAAGGAGGGAACAGTTTCACCATGTCGCTACTTCGTAAGCAAAATGACGCAGTTTGCTAAATCTGATTATCGTTCAGAAGATGCTTTCCAAATTGTTTTCTTTTTTTTTCAAAAACAAATATCGGTAAAACATTTCGTTTTAACAAATTAAAGATGGTAAACAGGAAACACCATGTTATAAAAAATCAAGAATTAGAATAATGAAAATAAAGAATAATTTTGTTAACTTTATCGCAAGCAGAATTCGTGGTGTCAACAAACACATTGTCAGGACTATATCAAGCAGACTCCATGGTGCCAACTAACATACACATTGTTGGTAGTATATCAAGCAGATTCACGGTGCCAATATACACATTGTCAGGACTATATGAAGCATATTCATGGTGCCAACTCACATACACATTGTTGGTAGTATATCAAGCAGATTCACGGTGTCAATATAGACATTGTCAGGACTATATGAAGCATATTCATGGTGCCAACTCACATACACATTGTTGGTAGTATATCAAGCAGATTCACGGTGCCAACATACACATTGTCAGGACTATATGAAGCATATTCATGGTGCCAACTGAATACACATTGTTGGTAGTATATCAAGCAGATTCACGGTGCCAATATACACATTGTCAGGACTATATGAAGCATATTCATGGTGCCAACTCACATACACATTGTTGGTAGTATATCAAGCAGATTTCACCTGCTTTTTATGCCTTTTTTGGTAAAGTGTTCATGATGTTATCACTTTTTAATTGAAGGATCGTATGTAAAAAAAAAAGAAGTCGTAGTTAAGAAAAAGTTTTAAAATCTATAATTTTAGAGTTATAAAAATATTTATAATTAAGGAAAAGACGTTTAGTGTAGTTACTCAAATTAGTACAGGTAAAATCAAGTCGGTGTATAAAACGCTTGATTTGCTTCTCACCTTATGGCGATGTGGTGGAATGTTCTCTCCACTCCCTGCTCTCTAACTTGAAAGTTTTGTGGGAATAATTGCGTCGTTGTAAAGAGCTTTGGCATAAATAATGTAGACACTGTCGGAATGCATTAACATAAATCATTAAGGAAAAACAATAAAACAAAAGGAAGCAATCAGCCCAGATCGAAAACGAAACTCTTTATGATCAACGACCTTTTCGTGTGTCATGGGATATTGCCAAATACATCTCACGGCTAATGCGCATTTTCGATTTAGTTTCTCTGTAGCTAGAGCCATGGCTATAACTTTCGAGACTTGACGCAAGTTCTTTGTTTTCACCCAGAATGATAATTCAACCGCGAACCGTCTGAAAGAATATTTAACAAAAAAATGACAATGTCACGAACTCCCTGTATAGTGATTGTAAACAATCACTAATGCATAATTACATCAAGCCATTCATAATGGACGAAACGTCATCTTTAATTTACTTGTAACGTCTGAGAAAACCCAAATTATCCTTGTTCAGCATTTTACAAGATATGTGCTCTCTTCCTTATCAGAAATCGACATGAGATTGACCGACGCATCGCCGACCGAGTGACGGAGTTGTCTTTCTTGCGATTTTCCCTGTCAGAAGCCGACGTAGTGTGACCGAAATCAGATGGTATCAATTCGCACGGCATGCTCGGTATTCGCAGACGAGTCACGTGTTTTTCGATATTGGACGAAATCTCTTTCTGATCAGACTTTGAACAATTTTAACGAATACAAAATTGCACTGGAAAATGTCACTCATGTATTTATAACCACAGCTGCTATCTTCGCAACGTTAATTTGGTAACAAATACGATTAATGCAATCACATACTCTACTGTTTCACACCTACACACACCCCCAAAAGAGAAGCCTAAAAATATTTCCACTTAGAAACGTAATTACATCTACCAGACACACAACTCGAAAAGGTGCCAAGACTAATCTGAAATTCCGACAGACTTTTCAGAAATAAATCAGAGAAATGACTTTGCAAATGGCGGTAAGTTACTTTGTGCTCAGTCGGTAACATTTTACGGACGTCGGACGAAATAAAGCGAGTAAAGATTCCCTCTTCCAGCAAATGACGGCAGAACACGAGTGCCAGAGAAGTCTGTAAATGTCATGTTTTTATCTTACAGTCGGTGCGTAGAGCGACCTCTTGTCACGGCGGCTGGTTTGTAAACCACGGCTGAGTTTCCATGCCAATATGTCACATTGTATTAATTCTAGCCTGGCGGCGATCCCCGGCTTCACGGTGGCAAAGTAACTCCTACGTCTTGTGAGAGAACTGAGTTCCGTTCGGCCTTCATCGATAAAAATTTGTTGAATTATTAATAAAAAAATTAATTATTTTGCCCAGGCAATCACATTTCTATACCTCTAATTATTACGTTTCGATCTGGCGGGTTGCTTGTCCGGGAGTTTGAAACCGTTGCTTTCTCATCGAGCAGTTTCAGCACATCATCTCAATAAAACCGTTACGAACAGTTTATTATTGTGCCGAAATGGCCATATTACGCGCACGTGCGACTAATACGGACAGCTGTTTTTTTTTCTTTGTTTTTTTGTCCACAAGGGAAATATAAGTACAGTCTGACTATAATCAGTTGGATTTCTGGGGGAACAACTGGTAGACAATCTTAAATTAAGAGTTCTGAGCGGGTAGAAAGCGAGGTAAGTTTTCGTTATCTCTCTCTTTTTTTTTTTACAGTTTTAAATACTAGGGCCATGAGATTCAATTATCTGGTATTAGAAGCATTACTAGTAATAGAATTGTAACCGAGCGGAGCCGGCTTAAAAGTCAGATAGATAAATATTTCCTTTTCCTTTTACATGAAGGATTCCTGCCTCTTGGTAATAGCTGAACTAATCTATAAATGTTTTATAAATAAGGTAATTTCCTTTCCTTTTTTTATTATGAAGAGCTTCGCATTTTTGTTTCAGGAATAATAGGCCATTATTCATTTTCACACCCAGAGCCTAATGTCGGGCGACAAACTATTGGCGGAAGTCGTCGGACAGACACAGGAAGTCGATCATCACGCGTAAGGCGGAGTAGGCAAACAGTTCCTGGGATGCATGGGTGGTAATCTGAGGCCGACCATCCAGCCGCAGCAGTCAAGTGGACGATTTGCGGATCGATGGAAGTTGTCAGCTGAGCTTCAGGAAGCCGTAAATCGCGTGCACTTCTAGACAGAAATCGCGTCTGGGTCGCCTGGTTAACGATAGACCGGGAGATGTCGGACAACGTTCGCGCGATATAATTGTCAGCAACGCGTACGTTCGGGGCCCGACCCCCCCGATTTACATTCTCCAGCTGACGCCGCGCAGATTCTGATGGAAATGGCATCGGGTCGTCTTTCATCCGCGAAACTGGGTGGGGCGCCCGCCTGGTGGTGGGGGGGAGGGGGGAGGGAGAGTGGACATTCGTGCTTCTGCCAATAAAGGGGCTGGTACACTGTCCAGCGGTTCTATGAAGACAGTCTTTTTACGGAAGGGGGGGGTAATTCTGAGGAGATAACACCGCCAGGGGAAGTGGGGGGGTGGCGAAAAAATCCACTCATAGGATCCTAACGGATCGAGACCGTAACAAGAAGCGAGACAATGCTACAAAGAAGCTTCCTGGTTATGGAAGCTACTAACACAGAACCAGAACACGGCAGCTTCTACCCAAAGCACGCTGGAGGGCGAGAACTGTGATTGCCAAGTCTCGCCCATTTTTCAGGATGGATTCTATAGCCGCGTGCGAGTTGATCCCTGTAAACACTGCGACTGAAAATCCCAGCAAACTTACCAGAAATACCAGCTGTTAGCCGCACTAACTAACTAGTAATCTTCGCTAATTGCTAGTAAAATGCTGACCAGATCAATAAGCATTCACTAAGTAGCTTAACCGTGGGAAGCCAGATTAGCTTAGCCATACACTATTCAAAATTTGAAGATAATCAACTGGTTACCAAAAAAACCAAATATGGATATTAAATGTAAGAGTGGTACAATTCACTATCGGCCCCTAACCTCGTGACCAGATTCCATCCAGTGCGTCCAAATATACGACCCCTTTTGGCGTTCAATTGATTATCTTTATCGTCAAATTGGCAATTTTATACTGCCTGCTGATACAAACTGGCTCGACGGCAACAGAGGCGACATCTGGCGGCCATGGAACTTGGTCAGAAGGTACTGGTGCGCCAGAGACGGGAGCAAATCGTTGAGGCGGATGAGCATGGCGCCATTTCTAGGACCCGGACTCAGCATCAGACTGTTGATGGTGCCGCTAGGTGGCACAGGTGGGAGCCGATCTACGTCAACGAAGCATCGCCGCGGTTGCTGCTCTGGTCTTGTAAGCCGGAAGAAATCGTTTCCGGACAGCGACTTAAGTTGAAATTTAACCATCAACAGGCGACCGATGTCAGTATCCCAGCACAGACTGCAGGTAACTACTGGCTTCTGAAGACTGCATCCACGTGGCACTAACCTTGGCAGCACTGAGCTGTAGACATTATAGTGTAGACTGCGGAATACTGGACCCTTCGAGTCCCGATTTTTTATGACGTACTTCCGTGTTTTTCGGGATAGCACTAAGGTACAGAGATGAGATCATTGATGCTAACGTGAGGCCATACACGGGTGCTATTGGGGTGACTTCATTCTCATGGATGATAAGATAACTCCTCTATACACCGTCCCCTGATGGTCTACCACCCTCAGGAGCCGGATAAATTTTACTTACGGACTGGGCAGCTTATTTTTCAGAATTTAATCTGAACGAACATATTTGGAATAGACTTCATGCTACTACCGTTTACAGATCTCCTGTACTCCAAAAAAAAGAAAAAGAATCCTTTTAGGAAGTCGATGAAGTTTTGGTAGAGAAAGAGGACGATCTTGCCAAGAGCAGAATTCAAGACCCATTATAAGTATGGAACGCAGCTGCCAGGCTGTCATTTGTGCGACAGCCTTTAACACAACAAACTAAATTCCAACTGTCAAATGTTGCACTTTCTGTCTCGATAACTAAAAATCTCTGATTTTGAGAAGCGCCTCCACTAGTTCATTGTGATGTCGTTATTTGATAATATCCCTAATATTTTCCAGCATCGACGTCGCTTTAAAGTATAGTTTATGCGTATTCCAACTTCTCTTTCTTCGTGGTACTTAAAATCATCACATCGACGTTGTATCCACTGATCTTTAGCAATGCTTAAGCAGTACGTAATTATATACGTATATGTCATATTAGACATTGATTTCTTGTCAATTTTATTACTTTTCCTGTCCTTTTGGCTAATATTTTATTGTCTCTCACACAGCCGTTCTTCGTTAATTTTGCTGACTTGTTCCGGACCCGTTCATTAGCTTCCTCTCGTAAATCTGATTACCTCCCCTCTCTTCTCACTCTTTTGTGGTCTCCATGAATAGTTGTAAATGGTTTGTTGTCGTTCTTTCTTCTTATACATTTTTCACTCTCAACCGAACCGCTCTCGGGTATTCTCAGGGTACCCCGGCTATCTAACTGAAGAATTATACTATAGCCTTCCACCAGCACCCCCATCAGACCGACGATCTTTAGTCTCATAAACAAGATGGCGAACACCAACTCTTTGGGGCGGTGTAACGACATGGATGATAAAAAAAGTCTCTCTTCGCTATTAGTTCCAATAAATGTAAAGAAAGATAAATTGAGGAAGATTCCACTATCAACGCTGAACTGTAATCAATTCTTCTAAATAATAATAAAAAAAACCCCTATCTTTACGGAGAGTGGGTACCGATCCGGTCTGACTAATTCCGTAAATAAGCACTTCTGCGAGTTCGCGAACCCGTGGGAAGTTCTTGCGTGTATGAGCGTACTCTTCAAAGGGTTAATGTATCCATCGTTTTCCGCTGAAGGGAAGAATTCGCACACGCACTTTATTTGAAGACAGCATCTCATCTGCACTAACGTTCACTTTTGGGGTGTCACACCGTATGATCAGGAAATGTTGGGCGACTGGTCAATAGAACAAAATTCCTTTATCCCCTGAATTGGTGTTGTGTCTGTCTTTTTTCATTCTATAGATTTATCCTTTCTTTCTAACGACTGACCCATACGATTTTTATTAAGCAGTACCGCCCTAATACATCAGACAGTATTGGCTTTGATTAATTTAAGCGCTTTCGAATAAGCTATAAAAGTTGGAAATAGGAGTCGTACTGATGGATCGCACTAAATTACCTCTAACTCTCGTCGGCTCTTTATCATACAGTGTATAAAAACGTATAGGATGTTTTTCTTTAGTGAATTAAAAGAAATGAAGAGATGGTGCATATATTTATTGAAGAAGAAAAAAAGGGGGAGAGAAATTAAATTTTGTTTTGTTGTAATTCTGGCCAGAAAGAGTATATAGCGAAAGCAGTAATGTGTGGCTTATAAATCGCATTGGCTATACCCTAGTGGGGGAGGTGGGAATTACCGATGTCGATAGTCAGTATCAGTGCCCTTTAAGGGTACGTATCTTCTCTTATTAAAAAAATACAAAGATGCACGCACAGAAAAATAAAGAAAATACAAGATAAACAGATAACATGAATTCCTAATCGTCCGAAGCTGTTGCTAGCCCCTCCATGTATCATCACCATGGCCTTCCCTTCTTATCAAGTCAAGATGTACTCCACACGATCTGTAATATTTTCATTCTGGCGCCTGGGTAGCGTAGATTTTGCCCTCTCCTGACGGTTGTAGCTGTTCGGTCGTCCATCCACCCTATCAATGCCGAAAGTCCTTTTTTTTTTATTACCACGATAGCACTGATGGTAAATTGCTGTTTTGATCTACCTGGGTATTATGAGCATCGCTTAAAGCCCAAAGGACTCTAAGATGACTACAAAACTACTAATAATCTTTTATAAATACACGCACAATGTAGAATTAAGTGTACGATGCATTCCTGTGCCTGAAATTGTCCATCTATCCATCCTTTCGTTCGCAGATTTTTTTATTGAATCGTATTGGCACCCTTACTTCCATTCTCACATATAGTCCACCCTATGATATAACTCCGAAATCCCAAGGCTCGCTACCACAGACATCAGTTGTGCACACAGGTGTACGCAAACAAGTTATCTTGTCCACCTCACATACCACCACTGAGCCTGTCAGACTTGAGGCTTGGCTTCTCGTAGCCGCCGTTTCGTATAGACAGAGTGAAAGCACTCTTCTTCCCCTCCCCACGGATAAACTGCCCGTCTGCCTGCGCCTTCTGGCAGCTGCCAAATGTTAAACGAGATTGATACCAAAGTAAGCGCCGAATGACGCTATAGCTTCGTTTTGATCATACAATTTTAATGATGGCAGTACAAGTTAACCCTACAGTTACAAAAGTGACCACGATTAATTAGCTTCAAAATAGCATGATGCGGCAACGTGCCCAATTTACTCCTGTCTGTAATAAACCACCCTCCTGTCTGTAATAAACCACCCACCTGTCTGTAATAAACCACCCACCTGTCTGTAATAAACCACCCTCCTGTCTGTAATAAACCACCCACCTGTCTGTAATAAACCACCCTCCTGTCTGTAATAAACCACCCTCCTGTCTGTAATAAACCACCCACCTGTCTGTAATAAACCACCCACCTGTCTGTAATAAACCACCCACCTGTCTGTAATAAACCACCCACCTGTCTGTAATAAACCACCCACCTGTCTGTAATAAACCACCCTCCTGTCTGTAATAAACCACTCACCTGTCTGTAATAAACCACCCTCCTGTCTGTAATAAACCACCCTCCTGTCTGTAATAAACCACCCACCTGTCTGTAATAAACCACCCACCTGTCTGTAATAAACCACCCACCTGTCTGTAATAAACCACCCTCCTGTCTGTAATAAACCACCCTCCTGTCTGTAATAAACCACCCACCTGTCTGTAATAAACCACCCTCCTGTCTGTAATAAACCACCCACCTGTCTGTAATAAACCACCCACCTGTCTGTAATAAACCACCCTCCTGTCTGTAATAACCACCCACCTGTCTGTAATAAACCACCCTCCTGTCTGTAATAAACCACCCACCTGTCTGTAATAAACCACCCACCTGTCTGTAATAAACCACCCTCCTGTCTGTAATAAACCACCCACCTGTCTGTAATAAACCACCCACCTGCCTGTAATAAACCACCCACCTGTCTGTAATAAACCACCCACCTGTCTGTAATAAACCACCCTCCTGTCTGTAATAAACCACCCTCCTGTCTGTAATAAACCACCCTCCTGTCTGTAATAAACCACCCACCTGTCTGTAATAAACCACGCTCCTGTCTGTAATAAACCACCCACCTGTCTGTAATAAACCACCCTCTTGTCTGTAATAAACCACCCTCCTGTCTGTAATAAACCACCCACCTGTCTGTAATAAACCACCCTCCTGTCTGTAATAAACCACCCTCCTGTCTGTAATAAACCACCCTCCTGTCTGTAATAAACCACCCTCCTGTCTGTAATAAACCACCATCCTGTCTGTAATAAACCACCCTCCTGTCTGTAATAACCCACCCACCTGTCTGTAATAAACCACCCTCCTGTCTGTAATAAACCACCCAGCAACCATTAGTTTTAGTCACATCTTTTTTGCTGCGGGATGACATCACAACACTGAGGACATGTTTATTTTCCTTCTAATATATTACTACAAAGCATTGTCGTACTAATTTATGCACCATAGGTTTTTGCACACGTGTATTTATTCCATGCTGTACATTCACAGCTGTTCAAACACTCGTTTTCAGGATTTGTTTGCAGCATCTCGCCTCTCACTGAGGATGCAAACGATTGGGCATGGAACACCTCACATTCTCAATGGGGAACTTGTCCATACCTTTCTACAAAGTTTTCAGGTATTCCTTCAGTGGGGTTGGTCTTGCCTGGCCCAAATTTGCTCAATAAGATATTCCACAATTGCTCAGTAAGGTTTATTGTTGTCAAGGATCTCTTTTTCAAACACAGTTGTGTGTAATCCGAAGAAAAGATTAAAATTAAGCTTACCAACGAAAACTGAGGTTTATAAAGATAAAGACGGCGAGATTTGAGTTAACGTTACTATGAGATAATGGGTTGGCGATCACATGACCGGTTTCATATATTTGCAGTAAATAACTTTAGTCAATATAAATTTAAAATTCAGAATATCTTTAGAGCACAACAAACATCCTGCCCCGTAGGATGAAAAGGCTCGTTTACCCTCATTCTCGAGTGACTGCACGAAAGAACCAGAAGACCATTTCTACATGATGTTTCCAGGCGGTCTTTTCGTCCGGTGTTAATGAGCAGTATTTCCACGCCAGCTGGAGGGTGGCTAACAACTACATCTGGACACACAAGGTTAAAATAGCTTTCTGTTTAGAGAGTAAGTACAGTTAATGCCCCCTAATATTGTATGTTACGATGTCTTCCAATGTTTTCACCTTGACCTTTAAGTCTTTACTGACTGCAATAAAAACCATATTCACATACTGTAACATTCATCTGAATTAAATAAGAAAGATTGTCACAGCATCAAGTAAATGTCATGGAAAGAAAGTAATTTAATGCGATCTTATACGTATAAAAGAATAAGTACCGCTGTGACCAGCGTCAGTATTTACGTGCTGATTTTGATAAGGTATCTCCAGTTCACTTTGTGCGATATTTGGACAGTGTACGGAACATCTAATGGCGTTATAAGGACAGCGAATAATTACAACCTACAAGCTAGAGTCAGATTACCTTTATCTAGTAAAGGTATGGACACCTATGGTCGCACTACAGCATACACTGTTCGCCAGATGTCTGAGGCAGTCTCGTGGCACTGCGCTCCACCCTTCTGTTATAAGGCTTTATGCAGTTCCAGAATGGTCCCAGCACCACGTGGGCGCTGACCAGCGTCTACGGAGCTCATCCTAAACATCTTTCACGGAGTTAGGTCGGCGGAACGAGCGGGGCCGCGAAAGACAGTAATTCTTTTTTGAAGATGGCTCACGACTTTTCTTGCACGATGAGCTCTTGCGTTATCGTTGGCTTCCGTGACCGTACGAACGACGTACCAACAGGCCTGATAACTCATCCATGTAGGGCTGATGACCAACAACAGTCGCAAACGTATTCTTGTCCGTTCAGCTCTCTGCCTACACCGCGCCCACGTCACAGATGTGTGACTTGCTAGACGTCACGTCGAACCGGAAAGGTGGCCTAACGGTTACCACGACAGACAGTAAAAACGCTGGCGTTTTCCCTCTTGATTTTTCGTGAAATGGATTGGGTCCCTCCCGCATCTCTTCCGAAGGCTGGCTGATGACAACACACCACCCTTAGCTTTCACACCTGTGTTTCTACTTCTGTTAGCCTAGCTACAAATAGGAATCACTGCTCATCGATAGGCCATCGTCAATGAGCCAAAGGCTTAATGTTCGATAACTTCATTATTTAAACGACAATTTATATGAAAATTTGGAATCATCTGACACCGGTATGACATTTTCGGGTGCACTATAGCCGTAGATAAGGAGAAAATTGCAGGTCTTCAGGCAATAGAATTAAGGGCGACTATTAAGATTTAAAGATAGACTAATCTTTTAAATTTCAATGAAAAACAACATCCGTTTTAGTAAAGAACACATGGGTGAAATTCACACAAACCAGCCACCAGCAATATTTCTGCCCAAATAACGTTTCCATACCATCTTGGATCTGAAACCATGGTAAACGTTTTCTGACACCTTAAACTTGCATTAATGGCGAGGCTCGATATTTTCCCTTCTCTTTTTCCACAAGGAGTATATATTATCACCGGAAAGGCGTCTGTAAGGGTAAGATTCTAGCTGAATGTGTTCTATTGCTGGGAAGGGGATTTGCACATTACCATTAACTGGTTGTCTAACGTCTTTGCAGCCCGCAACATTCTATGGTCCGACGTCGACACCTTAACACGCCGGCCATCGCGGAGCGGATCAATCAGTTTCCGGCATTAGGAAGAACAAACAAGGATAACTCTGGCTTTTATCTTAACCCCATTCCTTTTGCGGGTGTCACACGTGGGCTTGTACACTCGGCTAGTTTTGGCTGAGCAACGGATTTAAAATCCTATTACTATGCTACACCGTTCTCAGAACCTAGTTTCCACGTATTCTGACATCTCCACACTTTTTTTTGGAGTAGTGTGTTTACTTTCGTTATACCGTTCCAATTAAGAGAGCGGCTGGCTCATTAACGCCAGCAGTCGTCTCCTATACTACTTTCAATCTACTAAAGTCCACGCTGTCGTAACAATTACTCTGAATGTGACAGTTTAATTACTGCTTCTCGGAAGATAGCTTCAGAATAGTTATAACCACCGTATTGTCAGTAACCGAACTGAAAAGGAACAGAAAGAAAATAATAATAGGCTCATCGAGCTTAAAATCTACTAATCTTCTCTTTTTAGTGGTGCAGTGTATTATTTACTTTTACTTTAACCTCATCATTACATGGATCTCTAACCATTTATTAGCTCCCCCATCAAGCCGCTACAGAAGTACCGACTCTTAAGAGAGATGTCTAATTGCACTTATGTTCATAGACGAAACTAACCGCGATTAAACATTTATACGGACAATAATGAGAAAAAAAGGCGGAACAAATTAGCGTGGAGTGGTAAATAAAAGGTTCGAAACAGGGGGAGGGAACTCTCCGGCGGTAATTTAACATTGTTCGCGTATCTAATAAGGTAAGCTCTGGGTGTTGCAATGCTGATGGTGCTACAAGAAGCAAAAAAAAAAAAAAATCAATCAACAGGTGGGTTTTTGTTTTTAGTGATAACCGAAAACTTCCCGTGCAGATGTTTGTCTTGTCGTCGCCCCCTCTCTTCCACCTCTTTTGCCCCCCCCCGCCTTCGAGATCGACGTTAACTGGAGCGTAGCTAACGTTTGCACCGCTGCGATGCGGCTATTTCCCCGTTAAGAAGCCGAAGATGCTAATTTACCTCCGATTGCTAATTACTCCAAGACATCGGGAATAATTTGTCGTCGGTAAAATTCTCGGTGTCATCTGTCGCCCCTCTTCTTCTCCATCTTTTGGTCCGGCTGCGCTTGCATCCGTCGCGCCGTCACCCATTTTCAGTCAGCCTCCAAAAGAGTTTTCCTCCAAGAGTCTGCGGCATCGCCGACAAATCCGTGGCTGAGGCGAAGACGCGGAAGCGGTTATTGTCTTCTCGCCTCCGCAGGGGTAATAACTGAACAGACACGCGCAGAGATACAGCAGTATTTCTTTCGTTGTTGTCTTCGGTAAAGAGATGGAAACAAAACATTAGGAAATACCCATGAATGATAAAGATTAAACTGTCGACACGATAACGTGAAGACTATACAGATAAAGAGACTTAAAACTTGAAGTATTACATCGCCTAAAAATACGCATTTTCGTCCTTTTCCCATAGCTTCAGCATCTGACCACAATGGATTAAATTTATCTATGTAGCGAAGAGGATGGACATATACATGCCACGCGTATCTGCCTTCAGGCGGGATTATTATAACCGCTATCAGTGGCCGCCCACATATTCTATCATCATCATCATCATCGTCACTGGACTGCTGAGGTTGAGGGGTCGGGAATGACCCCACGGTTGGTTTGGTGTATCTCTGTGTCATCCTTTCTTCTTGCGCTTCACCAGACGGCCGCGGTGGATCTCGTGCCGCATCTGAAAACAAGGAGTTCTATTAGAGTTTCCGAAATACCTGTGGCGGCGGATAAACTCCTGCCTGGCTCGTCCCCCGACCACACCTTCCTCTTCCGGCTCGCTTCTCTTACTTATCCTCAAAGCGAATATTGCATAAGTGTACAACCGTGAATAAACTCAACAGAAGTCACTATACCGTTTTCTCATTTGTAGAACCTACATCTCCAAGCTACGGCACACAGCCAGACTCATTCGTAGAGAATCCTGAAGATTCAAGCCCACCAGACCAAACCTAGCTTTATTTTAAAACCGTCTCAAAAATTATATTCTCACGATGCGAATATTTAGCTCTTTCTATGGCGTAAGCGACCTCGTCTTACCCGCACGGGTGCGTCATCTTTAAAAATCCACGGGCACCGGAGTACACTATACGACTAGAGGCTCAAAGCCGTGCGTTAACCCTTTGAAAAAATTCAAGCGGAAACGAGGGAAAAAACAGGGAACAGGAATATTTTACTGGAGGGAGAAGTAAGAAAAGGGCGTTCTAGCTGCATGAAGTACGAAAGGGTGCGGACTATGGCTCCCAAACTTGCGTAACTCGAAAGCACCTACGTACATAAGTTCCAACCGTTTGTGACCGCCTCACACAGCGACAGTTATCTCTTCAAGCCCAATTGTGACGCTTTGCGTAACCGTGTTGCGGGGGGAGACAGCAAACACAGTATTACATGAAGTTAAAATCTGAAGGTAGGGAATGCCATGGAAACTTAAGGGTACAAGCGACCTTTGGTATGAAGACCAGGGACTCTGTGTTTTCCTTATTCCGTTAGAGTGGATCACACACACACACACACACACACACACACACACACACACACACACACACACACACATTATTACACTAGGTAGCAAATATTTAGTAAACTTGAATTTTTGACATTTTCCATGTCATTTTGTATGCTAAATACGGTTCCAGCATTGGTTTTTGATAAATGTTAAGTATATTAGAAATAATTATTCTATTATAGTTCATAGAGTGGGTGCATACTACGGAACACCCTAAAAATTCCTAGGTTTTAGAACTTTCTTGAATTCTCTAGAGCTTTTAAGAACATTCTAACAATTTGTAGAAGTTTCTGGAACTTTCATCCATAAACCAAGGTATATATAAAACCTTGTGCACACTCAGCCCAGTATGAAATAAAAGTACTTAACAGGTGATTTTTTAATTCTGCTATTAGATAAGAATGGCTGCAAATTGAAAATGCAAGCTCTCTTCAGACTCATTTTGTTATGTTTGTGGATTCTATATTGGCTCATAGCAAGTAAGACATATGCTCATATCAAACAATAAATTTTCACTGGCCTATGAATCATACTTTGGAATGAAGATTGGTGATCAAGATAAAGCACGGGCACCTCATGTTGCTTGTGGAGCATGCAGATCAGCAATAGAAGGATGGCTAAGAGGAGATCCTACAGCAATGCCATTTGAAACCCCTCGTATTTGGCGAGAGCCTAAGAATCATATAGATGACTGTTACTTTTGTCTAGTGGATGTGTCAAGATTCAGGAACACCAAAATCCGACATGATATTGTGCATCCAAATATTCCATCATCCACTGCACCAGTTTCATACAGTGATGACTTTCCAGTGCCACGGACAAAATCCAATTCCAAAGAAACAGATTCATCACCAGAAAGTAAAAATTCACCTGTAGATGAAAACTATTATTCTGGCTTAAATTCAAAGAAGCCTCATTTTCCAAAGCAGCAGGAACTGGATGACTTAATATGAGATTTAGGTTTAACAAATTCTAATGCTGAACTTCTTATATCAAGAGTGAAAGAATGGAATCTCTTGGATACCAGTTGTAAATCTACATCTTCCAGAAAGAGGCATGAAAAATTCTCTCAAGATACTTCTCAGTGAAAGGAAAATTGTGTTTCTGCAGTGACATTATTAATAGCTTGTTTTACAAAATGAATATTGTGCACAATCCTACTGAATGGCATCTCTTCATTGACAGTTCGGCGAGAAATTTCAAAGCCGTCCTTCTTCACAATGGAAACAAATATCCATCGATACCCATTGGCCATTCTGTACATATGAAAGAGGATTATGAAAATGTTAAGTTTCTGCTAGAGGCAATATATATATAACTGGGAAATTTGTGGAGATTTTAAGATGATTGGTTTTTCGAAAGGACTGTAAGGAGGATTGACAAAATACTCAGGTTTTCTCTGCCTTTGGGATTGTCGTGCCACATCACAGAATTACAGAAGAAAAATGTGACCGGCCAGAGATATCGGTTTATTCCTGGGACACAAAATGTTAAATACGAGCCCCTGGTGAGACCAGAAAAATCCTCATGTCTCCACTGCACATGAAACTGGGGCTTGTGAAGCCGACACATTCGTGAATCGTTTCCAAAATATCTTCCAGAAGCAAAAGTAAAAGGTGGGATTTTTGTTGGGCCAAAAGTTCGTCAAATGCTCAAATCTGAAGAATTAGAAGAAAAGATGTTAGAACAAGAAAAAAAAGATCATGGAAGGCATTCTGTTTAGTCGTCGAAAATTCCCTGGGAGACAGAAGTGGTGAAAACTACATACAGTTGATCGAGGATTTGATCACTGAGCGTGAAAAGCTGGGATGCAGAATGTCTGTCAAGCTTCACGTCCTTCATTCACATCTCGATCTCTTCAAAGGCAACATGGGATATTTCAGTGAAGAGCATGGTGAGAGATTTTATATCCTGACAGTATAAAAGAGACATCAGGGAAGATGGGATGTCAGAATGATGGGTGACTATATCTGGGGTCACTCATGATGATACCATAGAAGGAGAGCCCGAAAAGTTGTGCATTTATGACTTCTGCAACCGCAATTTAGATTTTAACTGTACTTAACTAAATAAATGTGATGAATAAGCGTTTTACGCCAGTTAAAATTATTGTTTGTTTTTGGTTTGGGGAAAAGTTAGTTAGTTGCACCCGCATTACTAGTAAAGATGTCTTAAAATGTTTAAAGTAACGAGTGAAAAGCCGGTGCTGTGTTAGTAATCGGCTGACCAAAACTGACCGTAACCAATTGGGATAAATGAACACATTTTGAAGATGTGTTGCATTGTGTGATTACTGCCACATTATCAGTCCAAACGAGGATTTGTCATTGAATAATTTTCTCCCACAGGTACAGTAAGAAGACGTGGAAATATAAGGGCTTCTTTGCGCGATCGATGAAGATTATTCAGTCTAAGATTTAGTATGGACATCAAAAGGTAAACGTGACGGATGCTTTCGTGTGACGTATTTGTGTAGGAATTTTAGGCGACGACGAATCTACCTCAGTCTCGTGTAGGTGCAGCTAGATAAACTTGCGTTATCTGACAGCTTTTGAGGACGATTTCTGTTTTCCCTGTGCAGTTTTTGGAGAAGAAAGTTGGCATCCGTATAATTATTCCCCCTAAACGAACTGTACGGATAATTAATTATAAATATTCATGTATGGTTTTCCGCTTTGCATTTAAGGAAGTGGCTTGCACTTCCTTCGCTGGAAGTTGCTGTTTTTCTTCTTTCTTTCCCAGATCTTGTTGGCAGGAATGGTTCTGGGTGAAGTAGAAATTCCAGTCGGCTTCTCGCCACCATAAACAAGCTGCCAGCCGGCTCGTTATCGTTACCCGCTCAGGGATCGACAACACGCGGCAATTCGAAGCCGTCTCTGGACGCCGTATCTTCATCGGCGCAAGATCGATTTCCACTTTGAGCCAGACCCCCCGCCCCATCCCCAATAGATCGATCGAAGCGATTACGACCGATCGCGGACTTCTGCCGCGAGCCGAACCGGCCGGCCGTGTCTGCACGTGTGCACTGACTGGCGGAGGAGACGATGCGTTCCTTAGATCTCCTGTCAGCCAGCTCATTTGCATATACACGCGTTCTAGGTGGCGCGCGTGAGTTGTGTTGGCGTGGAGACCGGATTCGGTTCAGGGGAGATTATTGGCGAGAGAGACGATCACCGCCAACGACAACGGAACCCGGCTGCGAGCCAGGCGCACCTGTCGCGATTTCCTGCTCCTCTTCGCTTGGACAGGTGTTTCTCACATTAAAGGAAGGAGGAGAAGAAGAAGAGACCGAAGAGAACGAAGCATCATCGCCGTCTCCCTCGACGGCGGAGAGAGGCCGCCAATCTCCGTTCACCGCTCTCGGTCGCATCTCTCTACGCGTTTAAATCACTCCCCCCATCCCCAACCTCCATCAGTTCTCCGTCGGAGTCCGGCTGAACTGGCAACGGGAACCTTTACATTCGAGCTTTCTAGCCCCGCTCTCCCTGGCCAGTCATCGGTGCACCTACCATTCCCTTCCCGTTTCGAACTCCTGCGGCTACCAGTGCGGTCCGGGTGACAACTAGCGCCACCCTCGTCCCGCGGTAAACAAACCGGTCGGACGATGGCAGTCGCCTGTTTCGCGCTGTCAGCGACGGAATGGAATCGTGCATCACCAGGCTGCTGCAACTGATCTTCTTCACTGTCGCCTGCCGGGTCGGTAAGTGACTTTTTGTTGTATCCTATCCATGCGCCAGTGGAAAGAAGGAATTACCCAAGTTTTTTGTTGCTTATCACTGAAATATTTATTTCTCTACCTTCATTATTTATCCCCTCCCACGTATCACATCATATCTGCTTTTCTTTTGTCTTTGTACGCATCGTGTAAACGTCTGTTCAGACAGAGACAGAGAGAGACGGAGACGGACAGACGGACAGAGACGGACAGACGGACAGAGACAGAGAGAGACAGACAGAGACAGTGAGAGACGGACAGACAGGGAGAGACGGACAGACGGACAGAGACAGTGAAAGACGGACAGAGACAGTGAGAGACGGACAGACAGTGAGAGACGGACAGACAGTGAGAGACGGAGACGGACAGACGGACAGAGACAGTGAGAGACGGACAGACAGTGAGAGACGGAGACGGACAGACGGACAGAGACAGTGAGAGACGGACAGACAGTGAGAGACGGACAGACAGTGAGAGACGGAGACGGACAGACGGACAGAGACAGTGAGAGACGGACAGACAGTGAGAGACGGAGACGGACAGACGGACAGACAGTGAGAGACGGACAGACAGGTAGAGACGGACGGAGACGGACGGAGACAGTGAGAGACGGAGACGGACAGACAGTGAGAGACGGACAGACAGGGAGAGACGGACGGAGACGGACGGAGACAGTGAGAGACGGAGACGGACAGAGACAGTGAGAGACGGACAGAGACAGTGAGAGACGGGCAGACAGTGAGAGACGGAGACGGACAGACGGACAGAGACAGTGAGAGGACGGACAGGACAGTGAGAGACGGACAGACAGTGAGAGACGGAGACGGACAGACGGACAGAGACAGTGAGAGACGGACAGACAGTGAGAGGACGGGAGACGGACAGGACGGACAGAGACAGTGAGAGACGGACAGACAGTGAGAGACGGACAGACAGTGAGAGACGGAGACGGACAGACGGACAGAGACAGTGAGAGACGGACAGACAGTGAGAGACGGAGACGGACAGACGGACAGAGACAGTGAGAGACGGACAGACAGTGAGAGACGGACAGACAGGGAGAGACGGACGGAGACGGACGGAGACAGTGAGAGACGGAGACGGACGGAGACAGAAACAGACGGAGACGGACAGAGACAGTGAGAGACGGACAGACAGGGAGAGACGGAGACGGACGGAGACAGAGAGAGAGACGCACACACACACATTTATATGTATTGAGATTAACAAACTAATAATAATACATATGTTAATTGTTCCCTTTTAAAACGTAACTCGACTGCAATAAATGATTTCCCTATCTAAATAAAAAGCTCTGTAAACGTTTTGGAAGAGTGCGAGCTGCAGTTTGGATACCGTCAGTTCGTTGCAGTGATCAAATCCTACCAAACGAAGACAGTTCTTCAATGGCAGAAGACAAAGTTATAGGAACGAACAGACGGCAGAATCAATGACAGCCTCCGCGGGGTAATTTTTTCTAAAACTACATACATATTTAAAGTGATAGCAAGTTTCTCGCCACAGAGATTTTCCGGAATCCCCCCCCCACCGTTTCACATTTATCGAGGGAACACATAATTGGGATGGTTTCGAAATGCTTGCAATAGGATTTGCTGATCTCGTAAAAGTTGTAAAGTTATTTTAAAATATAAACAAAAGTTGTTGTTTGCCTGTTTCGACAATCGAGCGGACGACAACAGCCGTCCACGACCCGTTCCAAAGAGACCGGAAACGTTAACAGAAACCTAATTCACGGCACCACCGGACAGAAGAAGAGTCGTCTGGGTCACGTGACGTCCAGAAATGCTCTGTTAAAGAATTTTACTTTTAATCAAACACACATACGTTTAAAAAATTTTTTTAAAATATTTTTAATAAACGCATTATATAGCTTATTTATTTCAATTAGTTTAAATGTATGCAGGAGTTAAGATAAGTAGCTCTATTTGGATCTAACTGTTCAGGAGACTAAACGAATTAAAAGGATACTATACAGTGAACGGAGTTTCCTCTGCTGCTCTCTGCGTAATGAAGTTGCATTGCTTTCTGCAAACGTGATTAATGTCCTTCCTGTAAGAGGAGGACATAGATACTGTGCCATTCGGGAGACCGACTGTCCATTAGGCTTTTAGGATGGATTTATAAATTATACATTAGCACATTAGCATTGCACATTCAAAGGGAGTGGTTTGACAAGAGAAGTAATTAATTGGAGAGAGAGAGAGAGAGAGAGAGAAGAGAGAGAGAGAGAGAGAGAGAGAGAGAGAGAGATGGGTGTGCGAGATGGGGAGGGAGGGAGAGAGAGAGAGATGGGGAGAGAGAGAGAGAGAGAGAAGTGAGGGTGGTGAGATGGGGAGGGAGAGAGAGAGAGAATGGGGAGAGAGAGAGAGAGAGGGGGGAGAGAGGAGAGAGAGAGAGATATGGGGATAGAGAGAGAGTGTGAGATGGGGAGGAGGAGAGAGAGAGAGAGAGAGTGGTGTGAGATGGGGAGGGAGGGAGGAGAGAAGATGGGGAAGAGAGAGAGAGAAGTGAGGGTGTGAGATGGGGAGGGAGAGAGGATATGGGGAAGAGAGAGAGAGTGTGAGATGGGGAGGGAGGGGAGGAGAGGAGAGAGAGAGAGAGAGAGAGAGAGATGGGGAGGGAGGGAGCGAGCAAAGTTTCCGTAGATTTTCAACACGAAAGAGACAGATGTTATTTGGGGATATTTTCACACATCGTCCAATACCCTGAGGGCTGCTGCTGCTGCTGCTCTAATATAATGCATCGGCGCGACAATCGGTCATCCATGGAACCCGAAAAAGCTGAAGATTGGCCATTCTCATAATGGTGCCAGTGGACTTACGCGGTGACAAAGGAACACGGAATACGAGGAATATATATATAAATAGCCGCCTTGAAACTATAATTTCCTTTTAAAAATTTTCCCGGTCATTACCCCCCCCCCTCCCGCCTACCCAACGGCCAGACCTGAAGAGTTCTAGAAAGGGGCTTTCCCTCGCCAGGGAGAGAGAGGGGGGGGGGGTATCCTCCCGCTCTTAGAAGTGATCGTCGCAATCCCCGTAAACCGGGAAAAGACGAGTCCAATATCGAGATTTACAGCTGACTCACCCCCCTCTCTAGTATTTTCATGTCTCTCCTGCCAACCCCCATTTCGAGTCTTCGATGACCGTCCACATCCTACGTCAAAGTCCCGGGGGTGGGGAAGTCAACAAGTCTCCTAGATCGGCAGACCCTTCGCCTTTGACCCCAGCACGTCTCTGTGCTCAACCCTGACTCGTGTCTTCAGAATCCCTAAAACAATGTCGGTTTACGACGCCTAAAAGAATAATAATAAAATCTCTAGGAAGGACATTATTTACTTTACTGTCCACGATCGCTTTCTAGAAAACAATAATCAGACTACGCAACCATTCGCAATGTATCGATTCTAGAATAAAACTGTACATAACCGAGTAACAAGTATTTACGACTGTGTATACAGAGTTCCCTAAGAGTTACCTCCCTTCCATAAGTAAACAAATGGGCGAAACATTTTATCAGCGCTATCTTTACAAAGATGTATAATCACATAAAGCCGGCGAAATAGTCAATCGCCATAAGCGGAACAATATAATATATGTCAGACCTAGGCTAAGGTAAAAGATTTTGTTTTTTTTAAAAAAAAAATATTGTCTACTTACGTAAATAGAGACCACCAGTGACCATCTTTTATTGGTAGAAATAGCATCCATCGGCGGACGAATTGTTTGGTGCAGAAGATTAGAGATGCAGAATATTCACGAAAACATTCTTATTAAGCTTCGAAGACTCCGGGAGAAAATAACATCCTACAATGGATCGAAATAAAGCGCGGATCAGTTCGGTACGAAAGTATTCGGAGAAGCGCAAGAGTATTTCCCAGCGATGTTTACACAGGATAAAGCCTTCTTTAGCTGTCTGACGATTAACCTTTTGTTTTCCTGACACAAATAAGATAAGAATCTGCATCTTCAAGCAAATTGTTTCCAAATGCAGGCTTTTGTAATCTTGAAAACTGTTTCTTTAAATGATAATTTCGAAATGAAATAAACAAGCAAGTAAGAAGGAATATTCCCCCTGGGTGAGTACTCGGAAATATTGATTATTCAAAACTTCAGAACTTGGAGATTACCCCAAACTTCGCGTTTTAGCCATCTGTACGTAAATAATACTAATGATTGCAAATGGCAACAGGTTTGAGGCTGCGGTAACTTTTAGATGAACCTTAAAATAAAAAAACATGAAAAAGCAATTTTTGGGGGGGGATTATTCCGCTCTCAGAGATGGGAATGAAACCGTTTGTAGATACAGTAGATAGCTAGCCGATCTCTCACCAAAAGTATACAGAACAGCAGTTTTAACGCTTGACAATGAACAACATGGATTTCGCGGGATCTGGAAGCAAACGTCTTAATCTAGCACTACTACTGAAACATACTCTTAAAGAGGAATGTCAGTAAATAATTTAGAAACAGCTTTAATTAATTGCGCCTTTAGAGAGAAGCAATAATAGTGCCTTTTGAAGTTTGCAGCAGAACATCTTGATAAGTACATTATGTACACAAGTTTCTATAGATTTTGACAGTAAAACATTCGCTATTAGTAGTTTTCCAGGTGCAGTTTATGTAATTATGCGTAGACATTTAAAAGATAACCAAACACTGGTATCTACATTTTTGGAAGACTGATGATCGAAAAATAAAATCAATAATAATAAATGGGGAATTACAGTAAACCACCAGATTAATAAATATTTTGGTATAGACGGTCTGGCAGAATCAGAGATGTCCAAATTGCTCTAAAATATCTAACTACTAGCGATTTCAGTTTCATTTCTAGAATTTCTAATCCCCAGTATAGCCAGTGCATAGAAGAAATAATCAATTAATGTATTTTCCTACTGATGTCGGAGATGGGCTTCTTGTGTCCGAATAAAGAGCAGGTAGGGAAAGGAAAAGACAGCGACGCCTTCAGGGAAAATCCATGTGCTGGGCTCGCAGTTGTCTTTGGTCTTTTCCAAGCTTTTCCAAAGAAGTCTGTGAATTAGCTACAGTTAAAATATCTAAAACCATCTCCGATGTAATGATACGGATGAGAGTTATTTCACTAAGCGGCGGTGATGTGTCCGTTACTTTCCTAGACCCACAAATGTCAGTTTTTATAATCCTCCCACCGGGAAGTAATATTCGGTTTCGTTATTAAATAAATTACTCACATAAAAATAAAATATTACTAGATGTCGGATCAAATTTTAAAAAAAAAAACAAAAAAACAAACTGTATAAAGAGATAAAATTATTTGTTTAGCAAGGGCAATGAATAATTCAAACGTCTAGACGAGCGAAGAGGATGCGAGATAATTAGGACGACAACAGCTATGTAGTAAACCGTTATCCGTACATCTTCTGTATAATATGCCCCCCTTCTATTATTATTATTCCTTTTTTGCAATCCAAATTAATTTCTTACCATTCCCTTCTCTCTTTTTTTTCTCATGTCGTGGGTTAGTCAGTGAGATTTAGATTGGAAGAACGGATGATGTAGTTCCAACCTTAAGGCTTCAAACGGCTTTAATCAACCGTGACAGAATTTATGCTCCTGATTTATTGTTAACGCGAACCTGGTTCCCAAAACGAGCGAGCCTGCTGACTGTTTTACCCCGAAGAAAGCGGAGACTCATTTGTTTCGACTCGAGTAGTTTGGATTCAGTTCGGATTCCTGCTGCGATGAAAGCAAAACTCGCTCTTTACGTTTGACTTTAGCTTGGTTCCTGCAAAGAGCCGAGAACCATCATGGCATGGGCTTCAGAAAAAAGACGGATACCCGCCTACGACCTATCCGTATTTCTAACTGTGGACACCCGGCAGAAATCGGGATTATTCGCGAAGACAGAGGCTGACATCTCCCAGTCAATCATCTGAACCCCAAACTATATAAATCTAATATCTTAACTGCTCGCCAAATTCTACATGTCTAAAAACACACAACAGCAAACAAACCTGGAGACATTCTAGTAATCCAAGCTCATTTCTTTCCAATATTTCTGTGCCTTTTCTGAAAATTGTCAGTTCAGTAAAAATGTTTTTAAAACAATTGTAAATCAGAAACCATTACGGCTGATTTAATTCTATCTACGTTAAGAAATATTTACTGCTACGGCTTGCGAGAAGATAATCAGGGGCTATAGTAAAAATTAACATTCCATCCATATTATTATTATTATTATTATTATTATTATTATTATTATTATTATTATTATTATTATTATTATTATTATTATTATTATTATTATTATTATTATTATTATTATGTGATGTCACTAGTGTTTTGGGGGGCTTCTAACCTTCAGGAAAAGTTTAAAGTTGTCCGCGACTTTTAATTCCCGACCACCTGTGCTCGAGAATCTCTGCGACTCTACGATGAACTTGTCGTTCTAACCGAACCTGGCGTCGTCGCTATCACGCGATCAAAACGATACCCGTTTTGCCTGACTGACTATAATCCAGTTAGTTTGCTAAACTCAGCCGCAGAATTAGGGTTATTTCAATGAGAGATGAAGATTCACGGTGTTCGTCCGCCACCCCATGCACGGGAACTCTACGTTATCGCGAAGTTACGTCAGACGTACCTGCAGACTGTACTAACGTGGTAGTTCTGCTCAGTGACGTATCGAGGGACTGACATCGCATTCGGAATGTTCAGCACAGTCGTGGATTAGTGATCAAGGTTCGATTTAGCAGTGTACGAGTCGTACTCGGGTTCTTGGGGGTCTTGTGGAGAATTCATTAACGACCGTCTACGGTCGTGTTCTTTACAGCCCCGTTCCACTTCCCCAGTAATCGCTAACTGACGTTTCGGCTCTTTTCTACTTTAGAAACTGCCATCTTCTCGTTTTGATAGTTTCGCTAGCGATGGACCCTCTTCCTCACCTCTTGCTGGTATCCTGAACAAGTGCCATGTTTATACCAAGGCCCCGTGGGGTCTCACTTAATCTTCTTCTGCTCCGATGTAAAGGAAGCTGCTTAATGAAGAAGAAACTCAACAGGAAGGCTGCCAACTACTTTTAATGATGAAGATTTTAATTAACCCTTTACGCCGCCAGTGTCGAGCAGACACCTGAATAAATTTTATAAAGTAATTCAAATGTAATTATTGTAAAAAAAAACCAAAAAAAAAAAAAAACAGCTAAGATAAGACGGAATCTGAAAAGTCGGTGCTAATTAGCGTTTCTACATTTTTCCTACAAGGAAAAGCTGCGCTTTGTTCAAAGAAAATCTAGTTGAAATTTTTGCATCAGGAACCTGCGCTGAACAAAAGGTCATGTTGACTGCTGTAATGGCTCACAAGGAGGACCCAAACACCATCTTTGCATGGCATTTACAAGGCATTTACGTGACATTTGATGTCGTGTTATTACCGCGTAATCTTGGTCTCTCTTGTTTGCCTTTTTGAAATTCAGTTATACAAGGTGGAGATCACAGTGCAGGTGCTCTTTGGATATTTTAATGTTTTGCACCCGTATATTTTAAGAATATTTAGCAGTATTCGACCTTACATTGAAAACAAACTCCTCCTACGGTGCGCATGCGTGCATCAGAAAAATCATAGGAATGTCAAATGCCGGAAAGTAATAAACTCGTGTTAATTTTGGCTTCGATTTTGGTTAAACACTTTTACAGTATTTAGATTTGACGATCCCGACGAGATCATAATGTCTGCTGGAAGGTTAATTCAGTGATTAAGTACTTCGATTCTCGTGGGCTGTTGTCGCCGTTCGAATCTTCCAGTCGATTTGTTCATCACCAATGAAGTTTTTAGAAAACAAAAATTCCTACCCTCGGTCTTCCAGTTCAGTTTCTGGTAAGTTACACGGAAACGACTTCGGAAGCACCGGCCGGCGTCAATTCAGAATACAGCCACGACCAAAAGTTTTGCATCACCCGAGAATTTAAAATAAATTTTGTTTCACAAAACTCTAACTGAACAGGGAAAATTTGCATAATATTACATTAACATGTTTAAGTGCGCAGCTCTTTGTATGGAGACACGTGGCGATTTTTAAATCTAAGACGCCGCAAACACGTGGTTTCCGACAAGAGCTAAGCGTAAATCACGACGACGAGAGAGACTCAATAGTAGTCAGAGGCAGACATTTAGAATTGTGGGGCTTGACTTGAAGATGGATTTTAGTATTGATCTTTCCATGGCGACGCGAAAGTTTTGGCCTTGTCTGTGGGTGTCTCTGTGCATTCAGTTTCGCTGGTGCACCCAACAGCGTGTTATTCTTTACGCTATCCCGCGTCTGTGTCGCCAAATTTCTCCCTGTCTATCGAATTTCCCCGCAGCTGAAAAAAAAAACCACCAAGAAACTGAGTGAGGCGAAACTTTCCGAGTTTTCTAAAGACTCCATATTTATTCTGTTTTGCTTTCTCCGAAGCCCTGACAAACGGTCGTACACGAGAAGGAAACGGCGTCAAGATAGACAGCGATAATCCTATTGAGGAAAAAGGGTCTGCTTCCTCAGGACTCCAACGAGCCGTTTCAGGGAGAAAAACGAGGGAATAAAGCATCACAGAACGATTTGATTAACTCGTCGAGTCTTTCCTTTTTTTTTATTATCATTATTTTTTTCACAAGATCTAGCTGCGTAATCCTCATTGTGCGATCTCTAAGCCATAGTCAGCGTGTTTCTGACATGATGGATTGAAGAGATATTGAGGAAGCATCTACCGATGCCCCGTCGATCTGATGCTTTAAAAGCGAAAAAGGGCTTCTTCTGATATTTTCAAAAGCATTTAAATGCTGACGTGAATATAACTCCGTACGGCTTCTGCTCTGAGTCCTTTCACTGCTGCCAGAATGCGTCAACAAGCACGTTTTGTGTCAGTAAATATATGTAATTACCCGCTAACATGACGCAGA
This sequence comes from Nautilus pompilius, assembly GCA_018389105.1. Classification (NCBI taxonomy): domain Eukaryota; kingdom Metazoa; phylum Mollusca; class Cephalopoda; order Nautilida; family Nautilidae; genus Nautilus; species Nautilus pompilius. Next base: position 108,031 of record JACATO010001118.1, read on the forward strand.
CGGAATTAGCCAAAGTCAAGTTGCTGGGTCAGTGACGTTTCATCTTAACCGAAGAATAAGTAAACCTATTAGCATAGCAAGCAGTTTTCTTTTGAAAGCCCGAAAATAAATCTTACCCCTGCAGCTGCTCTACCCTAGTTACCGATTTGTTAAATGCTATTTAAATGAATTGATTCTTCGTTGTAATATCTTATCTGAAATAACTTGAGATCTCAATCCAAATTATTCTGTAGATCTCCTATTTTTGTATTGTACCTGTAGCTTCATTTAAAGAAAGCTAGTATTTTGTGAAGCAGTATTGTTTATTACAAAGCTGGAAAAGAAATGTTCAAAAGGACGACAATGTGTTGCTAGTACAACGTTGCTGCCAGACGATCATCGACAAAAAGCACCTGAATGTAACAAATTAAATCTTTAGTAATTTGCTTGAAAAATATGCCTAGGAGACATTCTTGAAAACAGTAACGAGGCGTGGCTGGCACACCTGTCTTGGCGAAAGAAGCTTTTATCAGAATATTTCAAGTGGAGCTTCTAAATACGTGACATAGATAATCTACTTCCTTTCATGAATTCCCTTTATTTATTCATTACAATCCCTAAACTGTCAGCTAGCGTGACTCCGATCTTTTCAAGAAAATGTCCTTTTAGCGTCTTTCTGTTTTACCGTCCGTTTAAAAGTCGTAAAGAAGCAACATCTGATGACGATTGGATAAAGCGACTTTTGCGTCTTTTGCCATTTTTAACAATTTATGCTAAATCGTTTTGTCCAGCAAAAGCGGGTTCTGACGAGTGCTCGAGGTGAGGGTACAACGCACAAGGTGGCAAAGTAACTACCCAGCCCTTCTCAGATGATTAGATTTCGTGTTGGAACTAACCAGGTAGTCTAGTAACCCGGAATTGTCATCTGCGAATAAAACAGCGAAGATTATCAATATCATGTGAAGTGAAGCAATCACACAAGTTATTCAAAATTTTGTGTTTTTCTCGACATATCATTAAACATTCGCTATAAAGGACAATAATTCCCCCCCCTTTTTTTCGCTCATACCCTATAGATTTTAGCAATTTTTTTCGAAAATTCCTCGAAGCACAAAATATTAGATTATTAGTAGATCTATTAAACCAGGGAAATGACGCACTGGCTGATACACTCACGCTTTTGTATGCGGTTCTTATCGCAAGCAGACCTTCGTCTCACCAACATGATTCCAGCTTCTTTTATCCATTGAAATCAGAACGGTTTCGGAAAGATTTTCCGATGGGAAATCACGTCAGAATGAGTATTTTGGGTTTCGCGGTAGACTATGCATAGCAGTACCATCTAACTTCAGTTATCTCCAGGCCGTCGTTCCGGATTCTTGGTTATCTATTTTCTCGTAGCATTATCTCACCAAGTTATTTGGCAGCAGCAAAGAGTAAAATATAGTAAAAGCCATGTTGTCTTAAAACGATTCCATTTAAACCGTTGTTGCTTTACCGGTGGCGACAACCCTTTAGCCTTTACATGACGGCGCGGCGGTCCATGGGTTAACCTACTGGATTGCTAAGGTCAAGTTTTCCAGTTCGGATTCACATCGGGATCTGCTCGATTTGGCTTAATCCTCTTGCTTGGTTTCTCCTCGCCCCGGCGCGGACTTTTCTTCGGGAGTTTCCGGTTTCCTCTCACGTGTGTAAAATTAAAGGTTTTAGCAGGTGACTTTTGGTAGGCGTGTCACCGTTACTCTATTTGGGGAGAAAAAAAGAGACAGCGCGAGGCCTCCCAACAAGTAATCATGGGGCAAGAAGGGAACTCGGAGGCGTTCGTTTTCATCCTTGTCACGGAAATTTTGTTGATGGCGCTTTAGTTTGAATATTGATCGATCGTCGATTGCACAAATCGTAGTGTTGTTGTTGTTGTTGTTTTTTTTTCTTTTGGTTCGAAATTTAGAATTTTCATGGCGTTGAAGGATAAAAACACGTGGCGAAGGAAACGTTGAGCAACTTATGTTCGCCCCGGGGGAAAGAAAAAAGGAAAAAGAAGACCTGCTTGACAGTAGGTATCTCATAAACTTTCCAGTCACGAACGAGGAACGACTACAATAACGACAGATAACGCAATTTGCATTCGATTACTGAGTGGAACAAGAAAAACTCTCTTTCTCTTAACAAATTAAGTATTAATGCGGGCCGACTTGTGTTTCTTCTTAATCAAAATAGGCTCGTTAACTCCAGATGGCGTAGATTAATTTGGCTAAGTGAAATCACCTGTTTGCCGAATCCAAATGTCGTTTAAAGGTAAAAAATATAAAAATAAAAAAAAAAAATTGCAGAAAAGAAAATGCTTTAGAAATGGTTTTTATTTGTTTTTGTTGAGAAAACCAAACAAAAGGAAAATTTTTTTTCTTTTAAAAATACATAACGCGTTACGCTTTTCTGTTGAGCTTAAGGAATATCTGCCGATTTGAAACAGTCATTTCAGTCTTCTATTAAATTAGTGAAATAGAAGCCCATGCGCGTTGATCAAGAAGAAAATCTTAGGAAAAAATGACAAGACACTCAATCAACGTTCGCTTTTATTATTAACTACCCGGGCGTCAAGCTTTTGAGCATTTTCCTTTTAAAGTTTCGCAAACCTCTATTTAGTGGCGTGTATACACTTTTTGTTTTTTTGTTTTTTTTTTTAAAAAAATTCCTTTATTTCGATAGAAATCAAGAAAAGACGTGAAAAGTAATTTTCTCCAACATAAATGTATCTGGCGAACGCACGTTTCTTTGTCCGTATATCGGCAACTGCCGCCACAAAAATGCTGCTTAATTCGTCTAAATCAAATTAAAAGAATTTACATGTCAGAGAATTTCTAAAGACTAGTTTCTAGACCCAACCCACCAACAAACAAGTAGGAGACCATCTGAAAACGTGTTCTCTCCCACGTCGAAACGGAACATTGTTCGAGTTTCTTGGACGTCATACCCGCCTGTACGCCAATGCTTGTCTTACCAGGCGTTGATCAATTGCATTCGCAATGAAACAGACATCGTCACGCAGAAAAATTTATTGTATACAACGTTTCGTTTAAAAATTAAGAACTAACATCAGGCTTAACCTGAGTAATTTGTTCGAGGAGAATAATAATTCACATATAATACCTCTCCTTCGTTAACTCTAACAACGATGTTCGCAGAAACAATACGAATCCTCTGTATCCCGATAGTATAGTAAGTAGTATTTGTTCACGTGTTTCACTCTTTTGTCTTTTTCCCTTCCGCCCTCCCTTTTACTAAATACAACAATTTAAGTTAACATTGTGCGCTTGGTTTTCCTAGCGTTACCACGAAAGACTGAGCTTTTGTCGATGTATGGTATACACGTAGTCACAATGTCGCGGTGCGAAACCTCGTAAGTGAGACGTCACAAACGACATTAGCGAATCAGTCCGCGAGATTCTTTGATTCGTTTTACCTAGGCAGACATTATACTGAACCGATAAAGAGCGTAATGTGCGAATAAAGGACCGAGGACCAGATACATCATTGACCGACCAAACATCGGGAAATCTTCGAAGGTCAAGGGCTGCGGGATAATCCAGTACTAGACTACCGATAAAGATAACAGAAAAGTGCTTAACTGAGATTTAATACACGCCTTTCATAAACTCATTAGCAGTCAATAACTTTCTGGTTTGGTATAGTGTGGTATGATAATACCGAACAGTCAGGAAGTCTCCGCATTTGAAGTAGTGAGGGAGGAATCACGACAGCTTATACAAAGTTCCTAAATCTGAGAAATACCCATAGATATAGTATAGTATAGTAGCTACTGGAAGACAGAGAGCTATCGCAAGATTCGAGGAAGGAATATCTAACTTATTTACGAAATGATGAACACTTTTCCTGTACGTGTACGGTATTACTTTACCACGCATCATAGTTCGTAACAGAAAAACAAAGCTTTTGTGTAATCAGGTGGTAAATTCTTGTTGTTTATATCGTAGTTTTATCATATATCTTTAAAATTTCTGAACGGCAGATATTATATATGATTCTGAGCACATTAGACGTAAGTCTGACGGTCGGAATATTCCAAAGTCTAAACCTCTGTAAGTGTCGAAAGGATTATTTGTACCGGACCTTTCATTGCAATGGGGGGATGTAAAAACAATTAGAATACGAAGTGTTTATAATATGTAAATCTAGAATTAAAGCATTCAAACCTGTGCCCAATGCACAAACAAGTTGAAAACTGCTACAAGTGATAGGGGGAAATACTATAAGGGCTTGGAGACAAGATGCGGTAAAGAGGACGGAAACGAAACAATAATTAACGTTAATAAGAAACTAATATTTAAAGTTTTACAACTTGGCGTTTAGTGCCAGAGATTTTTCGCACTGGCGTGTTGGAATCTAAGCAAAGATAAATGGAATAGTTTGTGTATTAATGGTGCAATAACTCTAATCCTATGTCAAGATTTAAACAAGAGATTGAACAGACTTTTTTCCAAAAAAATAATTTACTTTAAAATGTAAAAAAATTAAAAAGCGCAGGAAATGCCTCTAATGGTCTGCTTCAAGGTTCTGTTTTATGTCATATACATTTTAGATTAATAATTTTAAAAGGTAACAACATTCTTCTAAACTGGGCGCTCAGTATATAGCATTTAAAAATGTGAACATATTGTCATCAAAAATATATAATATTATGATTTATTCATAATAAATTTTAATAAGTTTAGATTAATTTAAAACTTCCTGAAGTGTTTTTTAGGATCCAGCTTTTAAGAAATCGCATTTATTGCATAAAAATGTAGGTTTATCTCTTTATCACCACCAGAATCCGATGCATGACGGAGTGGTTCTTTGGACGATGGCAGTCGGAAAACATGAGTTTTATTTCTTGCGAAGGAAGATAATGCCTTTTCCAGTCATGGTAATAGCATGCTTTGGTAAATCCATTAAGGAACTTTTCTCTTCAACAGTATCCACCAAAAATGGAGAAAGAAAGTGACCTTAATGGAATGAATCGTTTTGCTCCGATTTTGATAATTTTCTGAATTCTCGCAGCATCGGAAAAACAGTTAAGTCCTAAACAGCTTCGTAGGCTTTTAAGAAATTTAAGATGCTGCAATCCGACTGGAGCTAAACTTCAACATTTTCCACATATTTCCCGCAGGTGTTTGATCCGCCGTGAGAGCTCTCTTTTATCGGAAATCGCGGTCACTGGTTTCTGTACATGCGCACGTTGCTATGGCGAAGCACCGATGACGCCATTTTGCTTCATGAAATAACTGCAATCTTACTTTTATTTAATACAGTGAGTAAATACAAGTAAAACGAATCCTTACATAACATTAACAATGTTAACACTGCTTTAATAGTGATGTCTACATGAGATGCGAATTACATAACACGCTGCACAACATAATTTTGTATAAATCTCAAAAGATGACTGTATATTAATATTTAATATTTAATAATTTTATGAACCCTTACGGTATTTTAAAATCTTTTTTAATTAAAAAAAAAAAAACTAGAACCGGAAACAACTGACTTGCATCAGTAAAACAACGATGAATAGTCATTATGATTTTGAAATTGTTTTGTTATGTCAGCACGCGATATCCTTTGTCGTACTGTCAATTAAAAAATATTCAACCACCGCGGATTAATCTGACTTTCAACAAAACGGAAGGCCGTTAAAATGGCTTCAACGCCTATAACAAGTAGAATTTGCTTTTAAAAAAAATGCTGCAGTTATCTCTACTCGCATTTGCTTCCTGCTTGCGGCAGGACGTAAATTCCCTTCAAATAAATATTTAACCAGTTGTTCAAGACCTTCGGAATACTGATATTTATTTATATAAAAATTCCTTTCTGAGAGGGTTAATATTTAGAAAGGCTGCTGTTAGCGATAGCAACTTTCACGTGACCTGGCTTGGCGGAAACTAAACTTCTGCACCAGCATTCAGTAGCTACCGACCCTGTCCTGCCCATTCCACCGCTTTCCTATTTTTTCTTTTAAAATAATAATAATAATAAAAAAACTAATTCGTATAGTTGGAGGTGAGCCTGGGATCCCTATTCATCCACCTCACCTACAAGTGGTGCGCCAGACAGCTTTTTAGTCAAAGTCATCCCCACGGTTCTTCAGGGCTCAAGTAGCACCGTCTCACGAATAAAGGGCCACGCTGTTTATGCCGTTGATGCTAAACAAGACTTTATCTGAAAACTTTGTTCGTTTTCGACAAGCATTCCTTGCGGGTCTGTTCCTCTTGCTGATAAACGACTCCTTTCGGACTCATCTTCCACGCAATCTGCTATCAGCCGGTACACATCGCACCCTGTATGGACCGATAACGAACTCCAAGCAACGGCTTATTTTCCTATCTGTCCTTACTATGCCCTTTATCGCTCTGCCTGTTTTCGTACTTTTCTTTCTTGTTTGACCGCTTCGAGGCCCCATTTATCGCATTTTTACTTACTTTGAACTTCGAAACAATACTGTTGATTTGGGTAACTGCCATGTTGCACTCGCTTTTCTTTCCAATAATCCATTGTTTTTGAGAGCGGCTATCGACATTCCGCAGATCAGCCCTGTACTTGTGGGCTTTTATGTGGGTAGTAAATATCCCACACTTGAGATCACTCTTTTCATGGCTCGCACATCATAAAATTATCATGCATCCTTTTAATCACAGTATCTTTTTTTGTTCAAATTTGAACAAATCCATAAATATAGATGAATATATATATAGCGAATAATCGCCTTCATTTTCTCTTTCCCAGAAACTTCTAAGACTTACTAATTAGCGAGCGTTCTGTAATATAAGTTCCTTAATCTACTCAGACTTTCTAATTAATGTTTTATATTTTCAAATAAGCGTAGTTTAGTATATATCAGTTTTATGCAGGTGGTTAATATTTTTGTTTGAAGTGCCCTTTGAATGCTATCTCGTGAAAAGCATAACAAAAAAACAACTTTCCGTCTGCTACTGAGGTGTAAGCAGGTGTCCGTTATCAAATCAAGCAGCTGATTCCAAATCTGAAGTCAGAACTGACCCAGCCCCTCAGGATTTGTAGTCACAGAAAAATGTCATTGTCAGTCGTTGTTTATTAATAACTCAAGCACATCGCAAAATTGCAAAAATTAAATTCATTTCACAATATAAACACATTACATATTGTACAGTAACTGTTATCCATAAGCTCAAACACATCGAACAACGTTAATACGTTAACTGTTTATAAATTCTTTAAGTACCTGATTTCACGATTGTGAATAGCAGTGGTTTGTCTCTGGAGAAACCAACAACAGACCCCCATCACGTTGGAGTTGACTCTCCCCTGACAGCGGGTCTCCGTTGACTTTGTGTGCTGGTGGAATCTCTCACCAATCTCATCGCTCACAGCTCCAAAGTTGGCTGGGAAGAAATCCCAGTGTGAATGTAGAAAATGCAGCTTCAGCGATATTTCTTCAAACGCTTTTATTATCATGTCAAGAACCAACTCGGCATACCTGTCTGCTTTGTGGTTCCCAAGGAAACTGTGGACTACCAGTGTGAAAGCCTCCCATGCAGCCAGCTCCAGTGGGTTAAGCCTCGACTGCAAGACTGGATCGGAAAATAAAATGAGAAATGTTCGTGCCTTCTGCTAGCAAGTTCCACTCTTGCAAACGCCAGCCCAATAATTCCGCTTTTTGCTTAGACAGCTCAAGGTCCCCGTAAAGGTCATTTAGCTCGTCCAGGTTGATCAGGTGAGGCTGTTTCTCTGACTCCAATTCTGCTGATTGATGAAGCTCGGTTTTATCAGAATTATCACCACCACCATCACTTTCAACGTCAGCAGTAGCTGATGGCGCAGGTACCGGATTGTCTTCGTCGTGTGGCACAGATGTTACTGCTGACCCGCAATCAGGATACGTTATCTTGTTTTTCTTTAGTGAAACCAGCCACTTAAACCGTGCAGAAGTAGCGGTCCTTCAGATGGTTCTTCGACTCCAGACACACCACTGGCGCGGCGAATGGCGTCGCAACACCGTGTCAGTCCGGCGGTGTTTGCGGTGCCCATATCTTGTCTTCGTCGCTCGCCTAGCGTCCGGTGTAGTGTCTGTATGCAATCCTGAGACGACTGGTCATCTTAGGGCGCATATCTCTGCCACGCACATGGCGAAAGCAGTCTCCGCGCTGTTCAGACGCTTTCGTCTGTTCACATCAATCTGAAACAAAATAACTTTTCATGTATTAAAAGCTCAATAAAAATGGAAGGAAAGAAAAAAAATCAGAACAGCGTTGTTTTATTCAACGAAATAAACCAAACATAAAAAAAAATATAAACTACTTACGGAGCAACTGCCACCGGGCCCAAACATTGAGAAGAACAGCCTACAACTGACACTTCTCCGTTGCAGCGCACGAAGCGCGGTATTCGCGTTTGTATACGAGATGTGAGCAGGCGACCACGTGGTTCCGCAACGTGACCCGCTGTGTGTACACAGCACTAAAATGAACACTCAAAATTATAACATTAGATTTACATTTATTTCTGTAACTAAAAATCCTTAGGTGTCGGGTTAATTCTGATTTCAGATTTGAAAACAGCAGATTCTAATTAGTCTAAGACATTACACCTCAGTAGCAAATTAGTTGTTGTCCGATATAATCGGAGACATGTGGTGTGTGTGTGAGACCGGAAGATTTAATGTACATTGTGAATTCAAATTTTGTGTGTAATTTAAGAATCCATCTCTTAATTTCTCATTCCACGTCGGCAAAATAGATATAACTATAAAAAAAAAACATTTTTGTTAACAACGTCGTAAATATCATCTGATCTGAGTGGTACTGGTGTCATGAAGCTCGGAATAGCCAGTGGAAAATACCTGGGCATTCATCAATTACAAATATTTATTTTATATAATGAATTTGTCTTTTAATCCATTTTTTAAAGCTATTTATCAAACAAAGCTAATTAGTTTTCTATAGTCATTTATTAGCAGCATGAGTACTATTCCCTGGTATAGGGTTAATTTTAAGTTATTTTGCCTATTTGATGAATTTTAAGATAGAAAAAGCCATATCGTAGATATTTTCATTAAGAGTGGAATAAATATATGAAATAAAAACATATTGCATTGCATTCAGGTTTGTTTTCGATCATTTGACAATAAAATGAACATACTGGTAAAATAATCAGTAATAGCTAACATGCGAAATTCGAACATGCTTTACATGATCATCTTCAGCGAACAGTCATACATCCGCTCGTCCATTGTAATTTCGCTATCACATTTATTTGACGATGACTTGTACACAAAATGAGCACCGTCGGTGTCAGCCAGTTAGGGTTATCTATTTGCTCCTGTACACTGTAAGGTATCTGATTTCCGTCAAACCGCTCCATCCAGCTTAGAACTTCATAATATCGAGAACTTTTTCACTGGCAGACTCCGTCGTTGAAGCAAAACACAGATGGAAAGTGTGCTTTCGTATGCAACTGGCACAAAAGCCTCAAAGCTTGATATAGCTACTGTTCTTGCCATTCCTTGCTGTCTCAATGGATACAATTTTTCTATCTTAGATACGCGGAAAAGTTTTTCCTTTCTGCTGTGTAGCCGCAGTAAGTGAATGCACGTATTTCACAAGGAACTTGGCAGAAATTATTTCCGCTTTTCTCCGAATTACATCAAAACATTCAGTTGTAATTCTAACTCATGCACCAAAAGAGTGTTGAATATTTTTGTCATCACAGCAACAAAATAAAATGGCATGGCTGTGTGGCTAACAACCGGAAATGTGCTTCTGAGTTATGCTGCTTTTACCGAAACATCGTGGGACACTTAAGACATGGATCTCAATATTTTACACAGACTTTGAAGTCATAATGTACCTTTAAATTTTTTGACCTCAGTCACATGCATGGAAGTGTCTGGGTTTTTGGGATTTTAGAGCCAACGGATCAAAATTTTAACTCGAAAGTTTTTCATATTTGTACGAACAACTCTATAACTCTTCTGTGAAAGAGACTAAAGATTTACTCTTGCGCGTCATAACTATGCGTTATGCATGAGGTTCTATTATGTCTCATAGTTGTGCAAGACAATGAACTTTAGCGTTGATGTGGATTATGCCAGCACTTTTTAAATTTAAAGAGATCTTAAAAAAATGAGATGGAAGTCGCAGCAGTACCGATAATTAAATATTAAGTTTAGGATTTCTTATATGGATCTGAGAAGTTGTGATTAATAAAATCGACATCGAAGCCAAATAATACAAAGTGACAAATGTACAGCACTGGAAATAATTATGGAAACGCACACAGGATAAGCGCAAATACAAAACAATTGCGAGAGACGTATATAAAACATATTTACATAATGAATTATTACAGAAATATACAAAATAAAAATGAATACGTTGTACATTGGCTTTTAAGCTTTCAAAGAGGTTATCGATGTATGAAGGCTAAACGTTTGAAATATCCTGTAGCTCTTCCCACATTCCATCTTAACTATTTGATTGCCATTTAACTTTCTTAATGGCCATGTAATCCCATAAGTCTCAGTGATGTTCATATCAGGACTTTTCGCAGGCCAAGACGTTCTTGTGGTGGGGTTCCATCAGACTCTCTACGTTCCCAGATATCTGTTCACACAACTGGCTGTATTCTTGAGGTAACTGTCATGTTGGAAGACAAATTCTTGCCCAAATAGGATGCCTTCCTCAGGGAATGGATGGAGGATGAGAACCCGTATGTACCTTTCGACAGTGAGTATACCTTGGATTTTATGCAAATCTCCGACCCTCGGCTGTTATGCAGCTCCACACACCTGTACCGACCCACTCATCCAGGCTTCGCTATAACCGTCGTACACTGGTTGTCACAACAGTTCCTGGTCTGCCCTCGAACAACCGGCCGTTGATTTTCGCCAAATAGTTCAAACTTAGATTCATCTGTAAAGAGCATCTTCTGTCAGATTTGGTCACCCCACTTTTCATTTCTGCTGCCCACTCCAGCCTTTCTCTACACATCCATTGTGACCACTTCGCGATCATCTGTATCTTACTGTTCTCGAAGAACGGTTAACACCCGTACTTGCAGATGTATCATTCGCAAGATTTATACTGGATTGTTGCCCATCGAGTAGAGACCACACCCCAAGGTATTTACTGATCTCATCTCTTGTCAGAAATACGAGTTTTTGTGTATCCGATTCAGCGTCTTAAGCGATGAGAAATGTCGACGAAGAAACAAAACTTATCGATTATGAAATTATCCTTGATAAGTACGTGGTAACGCTGTAATTTACTCGGGAATATAATTCGGTACTCAGTACAGATCGTGGGAAGCAAAATTAAAGACCGTTCGTAATATATTAAAATTCAGGGAAGACGCGAGGACTGAGTCAAGGTCTGACATTACCGCCGATTCGGTTTGTTGGGCACGTACCTCTGTCAAACCCAGCCGCGCCATGACACATCAAAGCGCCACATAGCGGCCGCACTGTCAAAACACTCGGGCAGATCTTAGATGAAGTAACGCATTTGCTGACCCTCTTTACTTATTTACCAGCAAAAGCTCCAGAGTTCTACTGTTTTTGCGCACATGTGAGGAATTCCGAAAGGCCTGACGAGGCACACAGTGAAATGGCCGGAAACGTCGCAAACCCAGATTGGCATCGTAAAGAACAGTCAGACTTTCTTGTCAGAACAGAAGCAACAAAAGCGCAAATTATTTAAAATATTCGTATTTATTTTTTTAAAAAATCTGAAACCCTTTAGCCGCTGTTTAGAACAGTTGTGCTTCGAAATGGGGACACAATGATTGTAACTTGGACATATCCCACATATAAGGAACTAACTCCCAAGTGACCCCCCTACCTGCCGGATACGATTATGGCGAGCGATTCTTTGAACGTTTCTGCATCAGGACAAAAGGCTAAATTGCTGCAAGAGCACGGATCCCCTTTGAGTGATTATAAACTGCATTCTCCGCGCGTAGAGATAACTGCTGATGAAACCGTTCATCTTGTGTCCGATTTAAAAAAGACGACGGCTCTTCAGCGTCTTCTTTCGAAGTTGAAATAAAAGATGAAAATCGGCATGGATGGAGGAGATGGCTATAATATAAGAATGTGTCCCGAGACTTCTCACGGGAACTTGCGCAGCAGATCGGGGTTTTCGCTATTGTGAATACGAATCAGGCCCTCGGTATATCTACCGGGCCTCACGTTTTTCCTCCCTACTCGGCGGAAGCGACTCAGGTATCTCAGCATCGTTCGGACTTCACAGTATTGCTGTGAACCGTCTGTGTGGTGGTGACCGTGGGTGTTTCCATTGCCCACACTGCTTTTGGTTTCCGGTTTGAAGTAGCTAGATACCACGATCCGTCTCCAGCAATAACGTATGGCAGAGAGATGACAGAACAGTTCAGTCATTGACGTGTTTCGTTTTAACGAGCCTTAAAAAAATAACACTTAAATTACAGCTACAATTCAAAACTGTTGCGTCTCTTTATCTCTCCGCCTTATTTCTTTCCAGCAGATATTCCTCGAATTAGTCAATTTGCAAAAAATGACGTAAATTTACACGTTCTGCAGTCAGCTATAACCAAGTCGGAACAGCTTGGTTAAATCGTGACCTTACCGAATCATGAAACTTTTCAGGTCACTGAGTGACAAGCAAGCTTGTACCCAAGGTTTCTGGAGAGCAAGGCTAGGGACAAACAAGCAGAAAAACAATCCCAATATAATCTACGTTACTTTCCGCCAAATATTTATCTATAGATTTGTCTCTAAAGTGTTTTTGGCTGGTTTCTTCTATACGCAAGTAAAATACATTGCATTTAACAGCATTCTGCAGTATCAGCTTCACCAAGTGTTTGGTATCGCCATTATCAGCAAAATGGCAAATGTTGATAAGACGAACTATAATACAATAAATTCAATACTGTTACCTTTCAGGACTCCAACATAGAAATTTTAATTCACCATACTCTTAAGGACAGGGGTCGGCGACTTATAGTAAGCCGGGCAAGTTCAGCGTGAAACGCTAATTATCCAATAAGCCAAGATCAATTTTTGAAATGCTACTCTGTTACGTAATAGGCCAAACGGACTGGGGTGTGATGGCTCGTGTGGACTGGCAAATGGAAAAGCTGGATAAAGCGCAGTTTCGATGATTCATCCAGTCTGTCTGTCCTGTCGGCTCAGCGAGTAGCATTGGATGAAAGTGATGACCTTGTGATATTTCGCGTGTTGCTGTCATTGCGAGATGCTGTGCTTCAGAATCAGGCAGAATAAGAGAGGAAGTTCATTGCTTGACCTGTTGCATGGAACAACAAAAGCTGAAGACTTATGAAAGCTTTTATCAAACATTTTGAAGACAGTGGTGACGACATAAATAAAGGTTTTTGTGTAAATATTGATGGCGCACCTGCTATGGTGAGAAAGGATACAAGACCCGTGCAGCTTCTGAAACAGTATATTGGCCACGCAATTGTCACATTTCAGCAAATCATTCACCAAATGAACCATTGCGCAAAAATTCCAAATTCTCAACTTAATGCTGTGATGACTACTGCGGTGAGGACCATTAAATTCTCGTTCCTTACTCAGCAGGAATGCACAGAGTTCAAAATCCTGCTGGAGTAAATGGATTGTGCGTATACAGACATTGTCCATCACAGTAATGTTTGCCGACCTAGCCACGACAGGTTTTAATTAAAAAATAAAAAAACTACGCTAAACTGGTTCATGACAAGTTGGCTGAGAAACCCCATGTTTCTGACTGACACCACATCTCACTTAAACTCCGCTTATTAAGGCCAGGACGGACAAACAGTTTCGCACCTGTATGAAAGCTTGAAGGCATTTGCTGTAAAGCTGGAGACTTTTTCTCAGCAATATCCCTCATCTGAAAGGGTTAACATTGTGTTGCCTTGTTGATGCCACCAGTACGAACAGCTTGTTCACGCAAAGACTGGAATCTGAATTTTCTGAGAGATTTCAATATTTACAACACCTGGACCAATGTTTTCAATAAGCCTGACTTTCATCGAGAATTACCTGGACACGTCCTTGTTTCAGTGGATAAGTACTGAAGAATTTGAATATATTTTAAAATCTCAGATTTGTGTACATCAAAGTTTAGTATCTGAAACTTAAAAAAGGGTCCCGTGGCCTCTATTCTGACCTGCTCGGCTCAATTTCCTGAGAAAATACACCATTTGAAAAAAGTTTCTTTTGCCTTAGGGTCCACATGCCTCTGTGACCAGACATTTTCACATATGAACTTTGTTGTCTCCCCTTCACACAGCAGACAGACAACTGATCGCTCAGCTGAAAGTATCCAAGAACACATCCGACAATGGAAAGACGGGGACAAACACCAAACGAACTACAACCAGGACTTTCAACAATCTAGACGATGGACTTTGTGGAGCATTACCATTACAGTAAAATCATGCTGTTCCAATTGCTTTAAACTTGATATGCATTCAGCAGGTGGAGCATTTGTACCTACTATTTGCTCGCAAAACCTAGTCAATGTAGTCTGGACTCCACCGGTGTGCTCAGCCCTTTAAATTAGGGGAGGAACAAAGTGAAAACTGGCAAACTGTTCTTGGAAGTTTGCCGGACTGTGATCTAGAAACTCTTAAAAAAATTATAATTTCGGTTAAAGTTTACAAATTATCCAATGAAATTTAATTCCGAATAATTCTTTTTAAAATTCCAGTTTTATAAAGAGCACAGATGTAAGAGAAACGATCTGACTGAGTAAAATATACACGTTTTAGTGTTTAATTCCTTTTCATGTTAGTTTTAACTTTTGGCAAAGTTATCCATGAAATTTAAAAAAAAGATTCGCTTTAAATTTTATCTGGATTAACTTCTCTTGTTGTGATTACTGGGGCTTAATGAAAAATTAATGAGAAATTCCAAATATTATTCAAGTAATCATTTTAAATCCGGCAAAAAACTTCGTATCTGTTGGTAGTTTAGCTTCGGTTAAAAACCTTTCTCCAGGTGATTATCATTATTATCAGTAAGAAATCGTTTTAATTAGAATAGTCGGTATTTTTTTTGCAAAAGTAAAAAAATTAAAAATTGTAGAGTTGTCTTCTCCTGAAGCTAAAGAATTCGATTGTTTAGGAATGACAATGTAATGAAGAGACGGGTAAGTAGATTGGTGCCCAGAGAGTACTTTCTCTGAAGCGCAGGTTGTTTTTTTTTTTTAAATGCTATTAAAATGTACCGCTCATAAATCAGTCAAAGGAAAACTAGTACTTCTTCGCTGAAGGTATTGAGGACGATTATACTGTAAGATGTGGAGCCCAGTTGGGAACCGGGCAGATCTGGGGGCTTAAAAGCGGAAACCATCTTTTAGCTACGTATAGAATTTACAGGTGATGTATTATTAAGGGCAAAGATAGTTCAGCTATCCTAAAAGGGGTAAATGAACTAAATGAACCAAAATCCCCCCCAAACACTAGCTTTCTGATGTTAAAAATAAAAAAGTAATAATATTATTAATACAAACAATAAAAAGATATTTTATATTTGTCAGAAATTTGCATAACGTGTGAGCGATGGTATTAATTTTGTAACCTAAAGAAACAAAGTTTTGTAAACGGAAGAGAAAAAAAAAGAGGAAGATTTTAAAATAGATATTTAAGGTCTTTAAAGCCATTTATTAAAACTATATTGAAGATCCACCACTTTATCAGTTGTAAAAGAACTAATGAAGCTACGTTTCGGAGATATTTTCATGCCGAGGACATCAGAGTTTAGACCTGAGAAAGAAAGTTTTTGAAGTTCATTGATGTTAATTCCCTGTAGGCATTTTTCAGTAAGAATTTCTGTATTTTACGTCATTCGGGAGTAGTGTGTGCAGTAGTCACCAGACTTCCGGTATTCTTCTGGAAAGGCACCAGTCTATTAGTCTTCACAATAGTTATTTCCCTTTATCTTCGTGGCGCAGCAGCTATTCGACTTGAAGGAGGCTATCTGTCCCACACTAATTATCTGCCCTTCGTGGTAAAACCTAAAAAAAAGCCAACAACCTTTTATCAGTCTAACCCCGGAAAAGTTGTCACTGTATGGCTTACAAGACAATATTCCTGTCCTACGACCTTTCACCACCTCCACTAGAAATGCTATATTAGATGTATCACCTTTAACGAACTATTTCAAATCGTAGTCCTGGCGGTCTCTGCTTGAGATCAGAGAAAGCGACGAACCGCTTTAAAGTGCGCAAGAATACATCTTAGTCGGGTGGCAAGTAAAATACATACATACCCCGACCACTCGTCAAATAGGCAGTTTCTTAAAGACAGCCAACGAACTGAATATCTCCCCCTAACCCCCAACCAACCAACCAACCAACCCGATAAACAAACTGTCAGGAAAAGGTTTAGGAAAGCTGTGTTTTTTTTTTTTAACGCTTCCATTTAATTCTGTCACGTGTTTCAATTATCTCGAACTACAACAGACTTCGACAGCAGCGGACTTTATCTCCTCTCGGCATTAACGGTAAATTCATCACGAATCCTGCCTGCGGAAAATGTCAGGTTCACTGCAGCTTAACCAGTAACAAATCCTATTAAACGCTGATTGTACCATTTCTCTTAATTTTCGCAATTTCCAAGATTTACTGAACAGTTTGAACGGCTTCGTGGAGTTCATATCGGGTAAAAATGTCACGAAAGAAATGAAAAATAATCACAAAATATCATCGAATTTTTCTTTTTCTTTCTGTCCTCAGAATTTACGTAGCAAAATTTGAATCGCGAAAATAGGTTTATCAGCGTTCAGATTCTGCCAAGAGATCCGGAGAGCAGACTCAGCCGCTTACCTCGTCCCCGGGGCCCTTTATGCTCCGTACTATTTCAGAGATACGGAACATAATGGCCCCTGGGAACAGGGTGAGTCATTCGTCGTTAATACCCGCATGGCAATATGTGTGTGTGTGTGATGTCCATTGTCTTCTTAAAGTCCGTTTTGTCATTATCGATCCTTTAAATAGTCTTCAAGAAATTAACGACACGATGCGGAACAGATTTAAGGCACCACCTGGTGGTTGTTGTGGATGGGATTCGACCGATATAGTTACAGACCGTCGTTCAGATCGAAGCCACTATTCCCGATAGGAAAGTGGTAAGTATGAAGATTTACAATGCATACAAATACCTGTGTTTGCATCTGTTTTACAGACTTCGTCGTAAGAGGCGGTCGTTACGAGAACAGGTACGTGACAGAGCTCCGGGCCCGCCCTGTCCGATGGACTTCTTCCTGGCTTCACTGGAAAATCAGAACTCGGGCTAAAAATGTATAAAACGAAATCACGTTTACTTTAAACTTCGTAAGCAGAGGTGTAGAACTTAATGCACCTCATTTCTCTCGCCGAAAACCGATTTACTTCGTTTAAATCAATAATTGTTCTGTTTAGTAAGCCGACAGGTGGTCTGAATTCCCCGGAAGCTGCGGTGAGCAGAAGAGGAAGGGCACCCAGTCATGCTGTCCGAGGCATTTGTCCACTATCGCGATGCCCTCTGCAAGATTTGAAACTAAGTGATACCCAGATCCGCATGCTTAATGCGGCTAAAGGACAAATGCCTAAAGTTAATTACTGGATGCCCTCAATCTACGCTAATACTAACATTCCAATAGCTTGTGGGTGGACCCGGTATTGAGATGCGCCAATAATATGCCGAAACCCTCGTTGTTGTCAAGGCAATCTAGCAAGACAACTGTGGATTAGTCAGCCATCTCACACGAAACAGGTAAGGGGCCCAGACAGCGACTCACGTTTCCTAGGAGCAGACTGAGCAAACTCTTCCAGCGGGGAAAGTCTAAAACAGCTGTGGTCTCGATTTGCGATGTTCATTTGTTGTCCCAAAAACCGTTAGAGGGCGAGGTGTGGTGACTCCCGAAACTTACAAAATGATGCTGCTCGCTCTGGTCGCAAATGCAGACTGTGGTCGGAAGTAACAGCCAATAGCACTTGCAGGGAGATGTTCACAAATATGGGCTGAGAAAATGGGCTAGTCATCGCTACAGATGGCCACCTTGTTCCCATCAACAACAGAGCTGGCTGGAGCTTTGAGGACTTTTACTGGAATATTAAACCCATGAAGAGACCGGTTTTCACACCATACATACAAGCAGTTAGTAAATGCGTAATGCCACAAGTGATCAGACGATAACTACGTAGGTATCCCAAACTAAGACAACCTAGAATTTCATAATTGTGGCCATAGACTCTGTTGGCAGCGCTGTCCAAAGTCAGATTAGGTTAGCTTCCTTCCTGCTGGGTGGGTGGGTTTTGGGAAACGTTTGCTCTTGTTGGCGGGATGATTTTGTAAACATATGCGCAGGCTCATGCTAGTTTTACTGTAAGATGAAACAGCTGACCATCTGGTGGGCTCTGCCACTACCAACACTTAACTTCAGCTCAGATACGAACTTCCTGGGAAGAGAGTTTTGCAACACATTCGCTGAGAACAGCCGCAGAACCCTTGCTCTCCTGACACACGATCGATCGGACAAAAAGGAATAGAATTAGCGTCAAATACTGCATTTTCAATGATCGTTACCCTTCACAGACAATAGAAGTTATAGATTTACACAATGAAAGTTCTGTAATTCTGTATTTAACTGCCGTTTTCCCTGTTCTTTGTCTCGACACAAAGTTGTTGCGAGTTTACTCTTTTTCGTATGCTTATGCTAATTAAAACCACAACAGTACCTATCAGATATCATTATATCAATGCTTGACACGCCTCAGATTCTCCCTCAAGGTTGCTGAACGGGTTATCTTTTCAGTCTGGTATTTCAAATCACGAAGGTTTGGAGAAAACCTGAGATAGCAGAATAAACGACAACAATCAACAATTTTAAACTAACATTTTCTCTTCTTTTTTTTATTACTTGGATGCGATTGTTTTATACAAACCCCTTCCTATTCCATTTATATTCAGATTCGGTTGTAAAAGGTTTTTCATTTATCGAAAAATGTCTCTGGAGCATTTTACTCTCCAAGATCTATCGCTAAACTACATCGTTCTTCAAAAAGTGTTTAATGTTCAGGAATTCACTCACGTAGGTCTTATTTGCAGAAGATCCACGCAAACCAGTAAAATGCATTTTAATGTTTCGCTAAGGAAAAGGAAGAAAGATTTTAAAAGCCGCCAGCGCTCGTAGCTACATATCACACCGAGGTGTTTGGATGCTACGTGTATCAACAGAGACCGCAGGCGTCAGTCTTTTCTCGAGGCTGACCGGTTCTCTTGATTTCCTGAACTTTCGGTTAGCACAACTGTCTTGCAAGCGGGGTAATCGAAAACAGCTGAAGGGAACTTCGGCAGAGCTCCGCTGTGGAATAAAACCGGATTTTTACAGACTTACCTATTTCTTTTATTCGTGAGTTTTTCTTTTAAAAGAGCAGAGCGGAGGAGTCCCCGATTTCTCGTTCGCCGGTGGTTGTAAGATGTCTTCTTACGCCTTTTACCTGAGAAAACGTTAATTCGTATCGCGAAGATCAGTGAAGCAGCACCTCCTCGCTGGAATTTAGAAACGTAGTTCCGATCGGCACAGACGGATGTATGTCCGCGTGTTAAGAGCGCAACCTCTTCATCTTCGGTTCTAATGCGTACAGAGGCAGACTACAGATCGGCTGTTTCTCGAGAGCCGAGACTGATGTGTGCGAGATCCGATCGAACTAATATTTTGCCTTAAAATCTACTTTTGAAGCATCCCTGAACTACGAAGGCAGAAGTCCGCAACCCCCTCTTTCACCAGTTTTATCGCGTATCCTGACAGTGGAAGGGGACTAATTCAACGAACTCCAGATTACTCTAATTCGAGATGAAAGAAACAAATCCACCGTTGATTAAACCCATTTTTTTTTCTGATACAAAAACCAATAGTTCACAAATGCTAAGGTATAGGTTCCATTCGCAATACCCCGAATACGAGGCAATCACAGCTGTACTTCAGGACAGATAAAACAGCTCTTCAGTAACACCACATCCGCAGCCCCCGATCGAATAATCCCTTTAATTCTGTTTTTAATTTCAGAGATTACCAACGGGTAAGAGATCCGGTTCGACCGTAACGTTAGTCATTCCCCGCACCATATCATTCGACGCTTGTAGATTTCGTTAGCGGAAACCATGTGGAAAATGGCCGGAAACCAAACCATCAGTTTTCCACGTGATTTCCGCTATTCTTGCTGGAATGCATAAAACAACTATTTGGAAAGTATTCTCTGTAAGTAAGCCTAATTATTAATAATAATAATAATAATAATAATAATAATAATAATAATAATAATAATAATAATAATAATAATAATAATAATAATGAGATTTAAAAGCCTCAAACAAATACGTAAATCGCTGTTTAAGTGATGAATTGAATGATGGTTTTGACACCGTAAACATCTGTGACTTTTGCGCACTAAGAAGAAGGAAAAGGGAATTGCACAATTTAAAATCCGCAGATCGATAGTGATATAATTTTTACACTAAGCGTTCCCAAGTGCTGCTGGAACTAAGCCCGCGTGGCTTAAAGATATTCACTGGGCATGACAGTATTTATCTCCGCATCTTCCGGTGAATGGTCAAGCCTGTTACGTTGTTTTTATCATCGACTGGCGCTGAGCGAGTTTGATCTCGCCAGCCAGAGATCTCTGCCCTTGAGGGATGGATGGGTGGATGGATGGAGGTGTTGGAGCCCAAAAATGCAACTCGAGCTGAAAAGAAATTAAATCTAATCATACGACGAAAATCTGTAGGCATTTTGGTGCTAGGACGAGTAATAAATACACGCGTAATGTCGCTGTATTTCGAGAATAGCTTTTTTTTCTTCTGGATAACCCCATTCCTTCCCTCCAAAATATTTAATCTACTTACAAGCGGATATTGGATTGTTTTTAAATCGCTATTGTGCGTTTAAAAAAAAAAATCCAGATCGTAATAAAAGCGCATCCAGGCAACCAACCTTCGCGACAACACTGAAGAATTCTGTAGAACCGAACAATGACTAAGATTGTAACGTATGCATGTTTTACAAGCACTAGTTTGGCTTATTCGGTTTTAAGGAGATACCGAGTGATCTTATAAGTTTTGTTCTACTAATAAAACATCTATTGATGATTTACGCTATTTGTTAGGCAATGATAAAGCTCAGGACACCGAAATTGACATTTAATGTGCAATCAACATCTTTGGAAACTGTTCGCGGTGGAATTTTCGAAAGTAGCTTCTGAAGTCAACCGGAAAAGAGTCAGCTGACCATAACGGAAGCCTGACAATTATTTTTTGTCTCTACAAACCCGACAGGGCTTTTAAAATCTCTGACAGTTCACGACGTAGGTACCTCACGGGCGTGTGGATGAAAAGGGATTAAAAATAAATGCTTTCTGATGATGATTTGGGTTTTTTTAAAATGTATTTATTTCCATTTCTCTAAACATAAAGAGTTGCATCCCTGACTGCGCCTATTTTACAATCATCATTTCCCTAGAAACGGCATTCGTCAGTGTTTTCGAGACGATAGGTAAATGCTCAGTGTTGGCGTTTTCACGTACAGCTGCTCGCCGCGAGAACTTGTCGTGCGGGTAAGAGTTAAAAGGCTGCTCCAACTGGATAAGGACTTCTGGAGAAACGGACCGGTGACTAGCCGGAAACCCCCCACCCACCCTGTTGCAATCGGTCAGTTCACTTACTATCTCTTTTTCCAAATCGGTTCGACGCTGACTTCCGGGGAAGAAAAAAAAATGGTATTAGAAAACAAATATTAATCGACAAATTTCTCTTTTTGAATTGACGTGAAGTAGCTCACTTATATATCATCATCTGCATTTCATAAATCAATTGTCAGTTCTGCGCATATTTTTCCTTATAATACTACGTTGGGGGGCTATTCAGTATAATCAAATATTTAATAGCCGTGTTTACTCAAGACTTCTATGCGTCAAACAATAGTGCGATACAATAAACTGAAGATCTAAATTCAGTTGCTACTGTCCCACATTCGTCGCTGCGATGTTACGTGTTGAAATAAATCAACAATGAACAATACAAAATAAAGACTACAATTTAGCGTTTAGCTGATTTTGCTGAAATGTTAAATGTTTTAAAAAAAAATTTCTGATTAATAACAGGGTTGCTTCATTGGTTTCACACTTAAATGATGCTTGCAACGGTAAATGTAATTATAATGCTTTCGTTCATTGCCATTACCATACAGAATGATTAGATGGCGAGTTTAGTTTACAGTAATAGTATTAATCGATTTAAAATCGTACTGATGTCCACCTCTCTTCCCTTGAGTCAGTAATGATGGCTTTCTGCCAAATGCTAAAACCAACGGTAAATGTAGGGTTAAATCTTCGATTAACGAGAATGGTGCGAGGTAGTGGGATTCATAATAATCTAATCCTTGAGGATAGATGATTTTGATGGTGAATAGAGCGATGGGTCAATCTACCTTTGCTCGTGTTCTTGTATAGGCAAGTTAGTTATACAAACTAGAATCATCTGTTTCATCTGTTAGCTTTATTCAGCAGTGGTTAATTATTTCTTTTTTTTGCGTAAATCATTTAATACAAATTAAGAGAACTACTCATAATCCCATGATTAAAGATGTACCTGTTTATTTTTTTTAATTACTGTACTAATGTACCAAGAGATCATCTTAAAGATAAAAGTATGTAAATGAAACCTAAAATTTTACTTTTGTTGTAATCATAGATGGTTTTTCGTCTAATAGACTTATTTAATCAACAAATGGATTTTGCAGTATAATTCAACCTATTTTTGAAATTTTAATTCTTTAAAGTGCATCTATGGAGATAATAAACAAAGAAGATATCTGATTCTTATTAACATCACACTAGATTTTTGAGTGTGTGTAGGGTACCAGATGACGCAGACAGGATGCTAGAAGTCAAGATGTATGTTACACTGTGCGACTAAGACAACATTTCGCATAATTTTTTTATTTTTACTTTCCATTTTGCCCATATTTAAATTTTGATTAGTTTAATATAGACACCATAACTGTACTGCATATTCCACACGCGACTTAACTAAGGCTTGTAACAACAAAAAGTACCAATAACATATGCTTGTCCTGTGGGTATTACCTTTCTTGTAATACCTTGAAGCGCATTAGTAACGTGCCACGGAAAATTTGTAAGTAGAATTTAGTTTATGATGCAGCGAGTGGGATGAAAACTATACGCTGATGATGCCAGCCATTTAGCAACAGAAACGTGGCGCTGTGAAGAATGTGGTTTTGGAACGTTTTTAAGGCGGGGCGGTTGACCTCCAACAGATACAATGGACGCCAGGCAACACCTTGCCGCCATGGAAGCTTGAGTCATGGTTACCGCCCTTTCCCCATCTTCGGGGGGGGCGTGGTGATCTTGCCCCAGTGTCTGGTTCATGCTGCGTGCGCAACAGGTGCGTGACGGCACCAACCTTGTCTTTGAGATGCCAGTGGACCGCGCTAAGATTACCCCTCCGTTTTACGCCGCAGACGAATATCGCTTCGGTGCCCGTCTGATGTGCCTCGGTATATTTCTCATTTCGTGGAAAGATAAATAACAATTTACGATTGTAAGATTTTTCTAATTCGCTGAATTTACAAGTATGGAAAAATGCGAACAAATCGATTTAGAACAAAACCGAACACAAAAAAAATCCCCGGGTGTATTGTATCTCTACAGAATGGTAACGGTTTTTCAATAACCTTTTTTATTATTATTTTTTAAAGAAAGACTTTAAAATTTAATTACATTTGTCTTTGTACAATAATCCCCAAACACAGCAGTCAAACGCATTATTTGTTGCACGCGTTCTTTAAAAATCTGTAATTACACAGTCATTATTCCTTGCGGATTTTCCCAGACTTTCTACTTTATTTAAAAGTATTTTTCTTTTTGTAACATCTGGTTTCGATTAAATATTCCTTTTAAAAAAGAAAAAAAACAACAACAACAGCAACTCCGGAAACTAATTCTCTACGCAATTCCTCCTTTCAGGCTTTTTTGATATCTAGAAGAATTTACTCGCCCTTTTCTGTTGTTGTCGCTGTCTTTCTTTAGCTATTGTTTCCAATCTTTTCGCAACTTAATTAGATTTATGTTTACTGTTTAAG
Organism: Nautilus pompilius; assembly: GCA_018389105.1. Lineage (NCBI taxonomy): Eukaryota > Metazoa > Mollusca > Cephalopoda > Nautilida > Nautilidae > Nautilus > Nautilus pompilius. The sequence goes on from JACATO010001118.1 coordinate 132,167, forward strand.
CATCCGAGGAGTAATCGACGGAAATAATGTTCACAGTTTGCTAGCGAGATTAGAAGTTAGAAAAGACAACAAGAAGACACGGCGAACTGTTAAGACAATTTCTGCCCAACTACTTTCGCTTTCGCTTGTTCACCCCCACAACGCCGCACGGAAGACGTATCAGTACGCGGATGTTGATTTTTGAAATGTTACAGCGGGGGCTGCCTTTTCCCCCACCCCCCAGAAACGATTTTCTAGCGCATCTGTCGATGGAACTCCCGGTTATGATTCAGCCGAGAGTAGTGAACAAAGAGACTTCCTCCTCCAGATTCTGCACAAGCGAATTCGCTCGGCCTTTTTTGTGCTTTCTCTTCCGCATTGTTTCGACGTTTTGCGAATCCGCAGAGAAATGAAAGCAACTCCGGTAATCCGGTCTAAGGAGCGTGCCCGACCAGCAGAAAGAGATGTTAAGCTCTGTTTTCCCGTTTAACGATAATAACAACAACAACAACAACAACAAAATTTCTCGAATTATGGTTAAACTAACCGGTGGAAAATATCGATTCATTCTTAGAGATAGCTCCGTTAATAGTTCAGCTGGTTTGAATTATCACCGACAGCAATTCTTTTAGTTCTGGTGCCGTTTTAAAAGAAAAGAAAAGAAAAATTCTTTAAAAAGGGATATCAAACTACTACTGGGTGTTTGGCAACAAATCCAGTTTACTTGATTCTCGCGTCATTGCCCATCCCCCAAGAAAGGTAATGGGAACTGGTTTGGAAACTTGTGAAATCTACCTTTATTGGCAAGCCCTTTTTAAATGCCGTATAAAGATGGTATTTAAAGTCATCAAATACGAAAGGTTTTCATTACATTTAACAACACCGCCCCCCAAAAAACCTTTAATATTTTAATACTGAAATACCCGATTAGGGAGAACTATTACTTACTCCGAGAAGCTGGTTTACACTGAATGACGGCAATTCCGGAAGTCTGCATTAAATACTTGTAAATAATTAACAAGTACGTGTCTTCTCTTCGAGTTTTATTGATGGAGAGTGGTGATGTCCGGGTGGAACCTCCCAGCTTCCATTAGACCACTAGGTGACTGTTCGGCGCGTGACTGTAGGAATTCGTTATGCAGGAACTCGTGTAAGCACGTGGATTCTCCGTGGTCTCGAACTCGTGACCGCCGAAGCCATTATTCAGTGCCAGACGAAGTAGCGCGTTCAGCCAGTGGAAGGAAGCGCAGAAAGTTTCAGTCCAAGAACGGTTCGGACTACGGAAATGAGTCCGTAAGATAACCTCTGAAGATATGCACGGGAAGCTTAATTTCCGTCTACCTGTGATTAGAATAATTAGTCGAAGATTTCTTTCTTCTGACGTTCATTAATCGGCGAGAACTCGGCCCTTCAGCCTTAGTTGTCCTGCAGACTAACCACCGTACCACGCCCACTCTCATAATCGGCGACAGAGGAAGCTGCTCCAAGGTGGATACCGGGTATGAGATTGGTTAGCATCTAAGACGCGTTTTCTTTCGGTCATTTTTAATCAGTCACGTGAGCATTTCATCCGGTCTCCTGCCATTATGGAGCAGAGGAGCTAGTTTGTGCGCGTGCGCGGACAAACCGATAATATTTGAGGAAGTTATGTCCACACGAAAAATAATTTTTAAAAAGATGTATCATAAAACCTTTTTATCGGTGGCGTTCTTAAGATGATTTCGTAAAGTTTTAACTTGTCTGGGGAGAAAAGCAACTAATCACGTGTTTTATTCAGGACAGTAAATGTTCAGCGCATCAATATTTGCCACGTGATCTCTTTGCTTTATATAGATCACGACACCACGTTTTCAGACTTTCACACAAGTTATCAATAACCGTGAACTGTTCTTCCAAATACTATTTAGCGTTTGTTTTTTTTTACAATTGGTTGCTGTTAAACTTTCTCAATAGCTATATAACTCTATACAGCCTCTTTACTTTCCAGATGATTTTCCGCAACATTATTTGTATCCCATCATTGACATATTGGAAGATAAAACGTGGACCATTCAGATATCTTGAGGAAATCGCTTGGTGGATGAGAAGCTGCCTCTATCTGTCGACAATCAGTATACCTTTAATTTTATGCAAATGTCTGATCTTTGGTCTAATGTGTAGCCCACACATGTATTGATCCACTCTCTCAGGCTTCAGTGTAGCTGTTGTATGTACACTGTTATACCGCTCACCGGACTGCCCTCGAACAAACTGCCGTTGATTATCACCAAACAGTCTAAACTTGGACTCGTCTGTAAGAGTTCCTTCTTCCAAGTTTGATCATCCCATTCCTCGCTAGACACCCGCCTCTTCGTCTATCACACGGGGAACACACCCCGAAATATGTAAGCTCACTTTTGGAAAGTTTGGTCTGTCTTCCTCGACCTCGTCTATTGTTAACAGTACCAGTTTCGCGTATCCTCAATAGAATCTTGCATACATATTCTTCTGAAACATGAAGTTTGGGCTGAAAAATTCCGCATGGTGTAGCCTTTATAAGCTAAGACTTTGATTTCTTCTAGACACGTCATGTGTTACTTTTTTTTCCATAGGAGGCATAGTATTCACCACACTACAGTAATATATCACCGGCTCTTCTGCAGGTATGGCACTTTCAGACTGCCTCGCACGACAACCAATCACGACGTACTATACCATCACATGACTGATGTGAATCCTATCACATGCTATTTACTTTTTACACCCAATTTTGTTTTCTCTGCTTCCATAATTATTTCGATAATTTAGGTTTAAGAGAGAAGAAAGAAAGAAAAATGGCTGCATCTCTGGGACTGTGTTAAGGATTGGCGATGACTCGTTGTCATGATGCTTATTGACAAAGAGGATGCAATCAGTGGAGTGAAAAAGAAAACAAACAAAAAAAATAAGGAGAATTGCGCTTTGACTGTTTTGACGGATGAGTTAGGGGTGTTTTTTTTAAATAAAATGTTATAGAGTCATATCCATGTCTACTTTCTTTTTATTGCACGCACTGAACAATGGACAATTTTTTGGAGAGCAGAAACCTCGCGATATTTCGCGGCTGTGATGTTCGGACGCACGCGCACGAGCCGGTCTAGTACCGCCGACTTTGGCGAGGGAAAGAACATGGCGGAACTCTTCTGGTTAGCAACGAAAGAAAAGGGATTGATATTAAAACGCGAGAGAGAAAATACGACCCTGGAGGCGGGAAGAACTCAATCTGACACACTGACGACTAAGCCGGATTATCAGTGGCGAACGAGTTTACGTTACACTGATCCGGCACCCTCGATTATCCGGCTGGCCACATATTAACCACACGTCTCTCAAGTAAACAGGATTCCTTTTATATTATTTTGACTTAGGAATAATTTGTTCCCTTTAAAGATGAGCACGGGTTAAGGCTTTTATTTAAAGAATGACTGCTTTAATCCAAGGATCCATGTATCAGCTATAAAACCGACCGATATTGTTCCTGACTTTTTAGATCTTGGAAAGATCACAAATAAACATTTATAATTATATTAATAATGATCGCAATACAATGGTGAGGTTTTTCCAAAAGTTGTTTGATTGTTCTCTGATGCAGTCACATTTATTTGCTGGATCTGCCAGAAAACGTAGAAGTTAAAATGGACCGGGTAGGCTCTTTGTGACCCGCTACATTCGTGATTTAATAGAAAACAGCCTCACCGGTTTGCATTGGCTAAACACGATCTGCATTATCCCATTTAAATCATTTCTTCACGGCTCCTGAACAACAGCAAATAGAAATTTAAGTTTCCCCGTGGTTTGTCTAACGCGCTCTTTTTCGCTAAAGAAAACAACGAACAATGATTATGGACTTATAACGAATTTTATCGGCGTCCATAATGCAAAAAAAACATGATATTATTTAATACTCAGCTTTATGAGTCATAATAAAAGTGGTTAAAAAGATACATCGTGAGGTCTCTCTCTCTCTCTCTCTCTCTCTCTCTCTCTCTCTCTCTCTCTCTCTCTCTCTCGCTCTCTCTCTCTCTCTCTCATCTCTCTCTCTCCATCTCTCTCTCTCTCTCTCTCTCTCTCTCTCGCTCTCTCTCTCCATCTCTCCTCTCTCTCCATCTCTCTCTCTCTCTCTCTCCTCTCTCCATCTCTCTCTCTCCATCTCCATCTCTCTCTATCTCTCTCTCTCTCTCTCATCTCTCTCCATCTCTCTCTCTCTCTCATCGCTCTCTCTCCATCTCTCTCTATCTCTCCATCTCTCTCTCTCCATCTCTCTCTCTCTCTTCTCTCTCTCTCTCTCGCTCTCTCCATCTCCATCCCTCTCTCTCTCTCTCTCTCTCTCTCGCTCTCTCTCTCTCATCTCTCTCCATCTCTCGCTCTCTCCATCTCTCTCTCTCCATCTCTCATCTCTCTCTCTCTCCTCTCCATCTCTCTCTCTCTCATCTCTCTCTCTCTCTCTCCATCTCTCTCTCTCATCTCTCTCTCTCTCCATCTCTCTCTCCATCTCTCTCTCTCTCTCTCTCTCTCAACAGAAGGCAGTAATTGGCATAAGGACTCAATAGAGAAATGCCTTGCTGGAGTGTTATTTTATTGAAACAAAACTCCTGCGTTAACCGTTATGATAGTCTGGCTATTTTTAATCTGTTGCATAATTAAGGTTAAGAAAAACTGAATTCAGAAGTATATTATTAAATAAATACTTGCAAAATTGTTTGCATTTATTATTAGGAATCGAGGGTTTTAGTTACATGATGATTACTTTCTGAAAGCAGTAACACACAATAAATCGGATTTTTTTCTGAATAATTTGTAAAAACATTTTAAAGCCCCAAAGAGTAGTAGGCAGGTAGATAAATGTGTGTGTGTGTGTGTGTGTGTGTGTGTGTGTGTGTGTGTGTGTGTGTGTGTGTCTGTGGTTGTCTGTCTAGATAGTCTTGTTTTATAATTCGCAGCATAATGCCGGCAATAAATTCTTTTAAATACTAAATAAATCTTTGTCTTATTTCACACGCCATAGGGAGATACCTCGGGTGCTTTTCTTTCTCCAAGAGTGAGACTTATAGCCCAGTGGGTTACGTGCTCTGATGGTTGTTCTGTGCACCGAACGTATCTACTAATCGTTTTATGTACTGAGATTTGAGATATGAAATACATCATCTTCCTTCGATGAAGATCTATTTTACTTAGAATGACTTTTAAAACAAAACATGCTCTTCTGACTGATGATGATTCCTTTTTTTTTAATATTTTTATACGAATGTCACTGACATACAGATTTAAATTTACTATTATGTCGATTTTGCTGTGCAGAATGAATAACTGACAGTGGAAAATGAACATTAATTGTTTTTCTCAATTAACATAAAATGCCCACAAGTACAAAAATGAAGAATAAGAATAAGAACAAATAAATAAGTAAGTAAAAAAACATATTTTTAAATTAAAAAATATGAACTAACTACAAACGCCTCGATGGTCAAGTGATTTGATATGAGCCATATATAGTGGATTCGAGTCTTTGATCCTATGCTTATAATTAAATGTGAAAGATCTTTTACTAAATTATGTACTTAATTTGACAGATAAAGATATTTAATTCTATCAGTTTTAATATTGCATATATTATACGAGGATGGAAGTAAAACAAATTAAAACAATTCTTTCTCGTATATGAATAAAACCTAACCCTTCTTTGAATATGTATTGATCACCTAAGTGTTGCAGATCAGATCGGTTTCCTGTTTCGCTGACATCGAAAGTTGCTTTCACGTGTTTGGACTAAACAGTTGTCCGGACGTCTCTCGTCGTTCTGAGCCCAGCTGGTAGTTCACGAGCGTCGGCAACCGGAGAGATTCCTGGTTCAAATCCTGGCCTCAGCGTTAGGTGTCATCAGAATTCTGAGATGCCGAAAACACGTGTATACGACACATCATCCTTCCGCTTGTGACAAGAAGTTGCAAACAAAAAGGATACGATTTGGATGAAAAGCCAGCCATCCATGGGATGTTTTAAACAGTATCCCGCATGTTTAGAAATGGACAGCAAACAGTTAGTAAAACTCTAAGTTACTGCAGTATCATAATCACTGTCTGGGCGCAAATTAGAGTAGTTCAGCTGCTACAAGGATGGATGCGGCCATTATACAAGGAGACCACTCCAACGAGATACTTATGAATATTACTTCAAAACCGTTATATCCCTATCACGTGGTATCGCTGGTGGTTTATTCAACTGATTTACAATTCTACCACTAAAAGCTTTCTAAATATTACTATTATCAAGCTATTCCAATACCATTTTAGTTGCGACCTCTAGTATTCTAACCTGATAAGTGATAAAAATGGTTAGTGTCTACAAGCTCAGAGCCCTTATTTATTCTGAAAATCTTTGGAAGATCACCCCCCCCCAACTGACTGCTTCTAAAATGTTCCAGAGATCTCTCCTTAATTATCTGAATCCCAAATGGTTTGGACTGTTCAGATTCTAAGTGCTTATAACCTGGTAAAACGTTTTCGTGAATCCACGCTAAAGTCATTCTGGAATCATAATATCCTTTCTTAACCCTCTCAGATCTATCTGACTTATGCCATCTAAGGTAAATCCCCACCAAAGCATAGAAACAATAGTTAGGGTTTGACATGGACTGGCTGCATACTTAGTCAACTGCACTCGTGACGCAAACCACGAAAGGTTACAACAATACGGCTTTGTTCTTAGAAAGGGGGTTATCTTAACGACGACGGCGTCGTGTGTCACAATCTCTATGGCTCAACCTGGTCTGGGTAATACGGACTTAAAAGTTAGTGGGATGCAAATGCACCCCAGGTGGCACACATAGGGTTAAATATCAAAGCCACAGCGCCGGGGAAGAGGTCGAATATATATTCTGAAATACATAAGATTAGTATTTAGAGGAGCTGATCCTCAGTTTACACAAAACATGGCTGGACACGTTGACGTGACTGCTGTCGATAAATCTCTTTGCGCTGCAAGTTAGAAGGTAATTTTCGGGCAAGAAGATATTTTCCAAGTCCAATTTAATTTCTAACAGCTACAGTTCTGTCGATCCACACATGATTAAACTGCCAAAAATGCTCAGAATTCTAAACCGTTTATCGTGACAGTATATTTATTATTATTATTATTATTATTAAAGATCGAACGATTCACCTCATTTAAAGGAGGCGAGTTGTATAGCAGCTGTTAAGGACGTGCTACCGTAATAGCGTCAGTTCTCCAAACATCAGTCAGCATTTAAATAGATAAAACCATCGGCTAAACTTAAGCACTGGCAACAACTTAATATTCGCGATAATTGATGTAAATAAACGATTGTTTTTTGTTGTTGTTTTTTTAAATGTACAATAAGTATCATAGCGTGTAACTTGGTTTTAGGTGACTGGATGTCCCGAGACGCCTCATGGACATTAAAGTTCAGAGTAAATTATCGGCCCTTTTCTTGGACGGTGTAATCGTAACGATTCGTTGCCCAACAAAATCTAGCAGACGGCGGGTGTGTAAAAAAACAGGAGAGAAGCTTGTAATGGAGACGAAATTGTGCAAGTCCTTCGACGGGCTTGTTCTACAGACGAATTCCGAATATTATTCTCAAGAAAGCATTTGGGTTTTGTCAGTCCAGTCTAGGTAAAAACGTCCTTATCGAGAGAGAGAAAAAAGGGACGGCCTTCGAATTCAGTGAATATGCGAGCAGACAAAAAAAAATTTTCCGAAAGTCTCGTTTTAATTTAGAATATATATACATTTTTAAAAAATAATTTAATTTTCATGTTATTTGTGCGAACAGATAAAAAGAAAATCATGCATTGTTATGGATAATGATACACAGAAACCTGTTCTTGATAGGTTTGAATTAAAAACATTATATATATATATATCCGTGTGTTTACACACACACACCACACACACACACACACACACACACACACACACACATACACGCACACATACACATATACACACACATACACATAAACAGGCACACACACACACACATACACGCACACATACACATATACACACACATACACATAAACAGGCACACACACACACACCACACACACACACATACACACACGCACATACACACATACACACACACACACACATACACATACACACACACAGGCACACATACACATACACAGGCACACACACATACACATACACACACACAGGCACACATACACACACGCACATACACACATACACACACACAAGTTTCACTGTTAATCTACCGTTTCACTAAAAAGTAACGTTTGTCCTTTGTCGGCGTCTTTAGAACAAGTGAAGAAAATTCGGTTTTTTTTAAATAAACAGCAGTGGTCATCAGTGCTTAATGAAACTGGGAGGAAATCGAGAAAGCTGAAATCTGATCTGAGAATTAATGAGAAAATGAGAGAGGGTTAAAAAAAATATATATATATAAATATTTGGAGACTGACTCAAAGTGATCTTTGAAAATCTTCACAGTGCTCACCAACCAGCATTCGAAGGTTTACTCAGAAAGATACACCAATGAAAAACTAAACTAGCGATAGGAACCTTATTCATTGTTACCCCCTCAGCTGATAAAGGATGGTGACCGAATCAGTCTGTTTCCGAGGACTTCTGAGCAAACTGTCGAATGAACGTTATTATGCCAACCGATTTCCTTCACCAGTCGATGTATTGTTTGTTTTATGAGATCATAGATATTTTGAGAATATACGAAACCAGCATGTATATATATATATACCCTGATGATCGTCTGGCAGTTTAAAAATATCAAATATTTATTTAAGCTGAATCATTAACCCTAAGCCTTCTTGTTGGCTGCATGATTAAAACCTGGCGATACCGAAAGGTGTGAAATATCTACACGAACCGTCACTGCTGGTGATTTTGACATAATTCAACATAACTGGACTGTTTTGAAGGTAGACACTTTAAGCCGGGTGTAAATACATGTCTCCCATTCGATATTTTAGGACATACCCATAATGCAATGCTACGAAAGCTTACCTTAGAATAAAATTTTGTAAAATAATGATACCAACTTTAGCATGTGTTTTTTTTTTTGAAGGACCGCTGTAAACCGGAATTCTGCGTCTGTTCTCGAAGCTCTGTAATGCAGGAACGTGAATTCTGTCTTAATTATTGACGGATGAAAAATTGGCCAATTTTTGAAGAAAAAAAAATGATCGAATTCTTCAAAATTTATCTAATTTTCTTTTTTTTCGTTTGGAATTATCATTCCGCGGTGCTGCAGAGAAAAGCGGTACTTTTCTTCTTTTTTAAATTAGAGGTTTTCCTTTTTAGTTGGGAATGAATGTAGTTAAGGTTTTAAAGGCGTTTATTACTATTTTCTAATTTAGAAATACCTTTTATATTATATAGTTTTTCTCCCATATTGGTCGACGATTTTTTTTTTTTTTTTTGGCTTTTCCTTAGTGAAAGCAAGAAAATGTCGTAAACAATCGTTACGGTCACTCTTCAAGACGTGTATGCCAGCTCTTTGTCCGGTGTGTAAGGTGCTAGCTTTGGAATGGTCCGACCGCGAACCATTTATGAGAATATCACCACAGCAAACCCTAACCTTGCACTAATCTGCATGGCGGCTTCTACTTTGCGGGCGGATATCTTTGTTAATCTTTAAGAATAATTAATAATACACTTCTATCACCCATGAAATCCTACCTATTGTGGAAAGAGACATTGCATTCACACACTCGTACTGAATGCCTTTCACTCTCTACTATGGCTTTTCGTTTCCGTATCAATTTCATGAAGAACGCGATAACATGTTTTCCTTAATAAGAAGGAATTAGCTGGTATTTGCGAACTGCAAGCAGGAAATCACAGTTTGTGTAAAATGCGGTCCAATCTGAAGAGAGATATGGCAGCCAAGCTTTAATGCAACTTTTATCTGCAAGAATTTCATGGAATTTCCCGAGCCTAATTGGTTCAGATGGTTATGGAAGTTGGTGGCTATGGCGAATTAACCAGACGAAGAAATTGTATTTTTCTTTTTTTAAAAAAAAATCTTCTCGCATGTCTCGATAATTAGCTAGCCGAGAATCTTTCACATTCGCAAACATCACACCTGAACCGTGGTAGGAGGTGGATAATTCATTTGGTTAAGTGGTTGTCGGTATTTTCCTTTAACAATTCTATAGCAGTAGGCAATATTCCGTCAGCTGATCGAATACAAAGTTCCGATAATTTTTGTTTCGTTTGTCTTCAGTTCGGAAGTAAAGACATTAATATAACTTCTAAGCTTCGCGATCAGGGTAGTTAGATTTACGATGTAACAAAGACTGTGTCGAGTATAAGATTTTAGAGAAATCAGTTATTCGCATAAGTAGATGGAAAATAATTTTCTTCATGTACTTCCTCCTGAAGTCAGATTTCAGCGGATTGGAACAAAGAGTGTGATGGATGTGTTGTCAGTTGCTAGGCGGCTAGGCGCATCTTGAGCTCAAGGAAGAATCCCGTTGGATTGCGCGACGTCTACGTATTTAAAGAGTTAACTTTTATTAGGTTTTACGTGTTTAAGTTGACAAACGATTGATAAATGTTTATTTTCCTTCCAAATCCGGGAAAATGACCCAAAGTCTCCCATCTTCACCTGTTTGTTCCGTTCTTCGGCGCTGGGTGGTATGGGGTAAAGAAATACCAGATGAAGTAAATTAAAAGAGGAAGATAATATAAATACCTCAGAAATGATATATAAATTTTTTTTTTTAAAAGGTAATCTTGGCTTTTCCCCAGCGGAACAGGGTTTGCGCGAGCAAGCGGACGGAATATAAAGCGGGTATGTAAATCGGTGAGAATTTCAAAATGTGTCGGAAATAAGGAATTAAAGGAAGGGAGATTATATGAGACGCTTATCCTCTTATTATCTTTCGCTGGTAGCAGGAATGCGAGGAATGCTTCTATCTGCTACGGAAACAAACGGTTGATTGTTGTAATTTAACAAAATTGCAAAGAAATATTTATATTTTCTGTGAAAAATAACGTGTACTGGATTAGTAGTTATCTTTTTGAGATGTGTTCCTGTTACATTATATCTAAATATGTTGGATTGAATGGTTGCAGTCTCATCCTCCTCTTTATCTTGAAACAGTTTCCGGCGTAAAATATTTAACTTTATTAATTTTCTGTCAGACTATTTCTAGCGTTAATTACGTTTCCCTTCCTTCCTTTTCGCGAATAATTACTTGATTACAGTAGTTTGGTATTGAAATTCGATACGAATAAGTTCTAAAAGCACCAGAATTTCAACAAACCCCTGTACCCCGTACTTTACGTAATGGTTTTCAAATATTACAGCTGGAAACTACAGCGTAAACCAGTCGTTAGTTTTAAATGCCCACTTTTACGTTATGACGTAAAGCATTCAATCTAAATGCATGATAACCGTCTTCCAATGAAACTTATTCCCCTATTCATATGATTTTTTTAAAAAAAAATTGTAAATCTAACACCAGTTACGTGGGGAATGTCAGTTTGGAAAAATTAAAATATTTGCTTCAACCAAAATATTCTAGAATTTTTCATTGTGTCCCAGACGATTCGTGGTCTTCTCGTCACATTCCGAAAACTGTCACGTTTTCTTCCAACCTAACAAATTCTGGAGGTTTCTATGATTCCTTAATAGCTTTTTGTGTATAGAAATATCAATCGGTTCGTGAGATTCTTGGCGTCAGTCCTAAAGTATGTTTTCAGCAAGGAACATCAGTGGCAAATGGTGATTACCTGCCTAGGAATCGCGGAAGTGATCGAGATAGGCAGCAGATCGCCACATGTCGAAATGGACCTGACATAATCAGGAATTGTTGGAAACCCGGTCTACCAGTAAGGACTTCCGGGGAGATTATTGGACTATTAAGGGAACTGGATACTTTTCTCCTTATAAAAAATATTTTTAAAAGATCAGAACTGTCGCCAAGAGAGGGGCGGCTTTGAGAAGGCCTCAAGGAAATAATACGTGGATATGTTGTATGATAAAGGAAAATTAGGGGGGAAAAACAACCATATTTCCAAGAGGTTATCAGATAAATCTGTGGGAAGCATAAGTAAGAGAAAGAGTCAGAAGACCAACATCTCGCGGTGTTCACGCGTCATTTACTGGCTTTTTATTAAAAAAAACTACACGGGTTAATTCGAGAATTCGCCACTACGTCGTTAGGGGAGCCAGTGGTCTAGTTTTCTTTTAAAATTTAAACTGGTAAATGGTCTGCAAATACTCCAGACAAAAACACGGCATTCCTGGTTCTGTGTCGATCGTGGAAAAGAAGTAAAAACTGATTTCCATCTGGAGTCAGATTCAGAGATGTTCACTTTCAAAAACGTCCGTCAGAAGCGCAACTGGGTTTTTCGGCTGATTTTTGCTCTTCATTCGTATTTCTATCCTGAACGTTGTGCGGTTTTTTCTCTTTCTTTTCTTTTTTTTCCAACTGCATGCAACAACAAAGACACAAGTAAGATCACCATCAGCAGCGACAAGATCCCCGAACAGCCCCATCCTCGTCCACAAAAACATTACATACACGCGTGTAGCTCCTGAATTCTCTGACGATCAACGGCTCGCAAAAGTACAATATTTTAAAACAAAACCTTTGAGGAAGCTGTATATTTAATACTATCAATGATCGATTTTGATCAACGATTTGTTTTATTAGAGCATTTTAACAAAACCGACAAAAACAGTATTCTCTCTCTCTCTCTCTCTCTCTCTCTCTCTCTTCTCTCTCTCTCTCTCCATCTCTCTCTCTCTCAGTGTCTCAGTTTATTGACGTCATTCTCACTCTACTGACGTCATCTCTTATGTATTGACGTCATCTGTCTCTGTACTGACGTCATATCTCTCTGTGTACTGACGTCATTTCTCTCTGTACTGACGTCATCTCTCTGTGTACTGACGTCATCTCTCTCTGTACTGACGTCATCTCTCTGTGTACTGACGTCATCTCTCTCTGTACTGACGTCATCTCTCACTCTATTGACGTCATATCTCTCTGTGTACTGACGTCATTTCTCTCTGTACTGACGTCATCTCTCTGTGTACTGACGTCATCTCTCTCTGTACTGACGTCATCTCTCTCTGTACTGACGTCATCTCTCTCCGTGTATTGACGTCATCTGTCTCTGTACTGACGTCATATCTCTCTGTGTACTGACGTCATTTCTCTCTGTACTGACGTCATCTCTCTGTGTACTGACGTCATCTCTCTCTGTACTGACGTCATCTCTCACTCTATTGACGTCATCTCTCTGTACTGACGTCATCTCTCTGTGTACTGATGTCATCTCTCTGTACTGACGTCATCTCTCACTCTATTGACGTCATCTCTCTGTACTGACGTCATCTCTCTGTGTACTGACGTCATCTCTCTCTCTTTTCAAGAAATGTTTATAAAGCTGGTAAAACGTCAGATTTATTAAAACTGAAACAGGCAGCTACGTGTGAGCATCGTCAGGGCTGTCGCATCAGAGCAGCAGAGAGCCACCCCCCGCCTGCCTACCCGTTGGTGCAAACTGACATAAACCGAGACCATCGTGAACTAACGGTTTTATTATTATTATTATTATTATTATTATTATATTATTATTATTATTATTATGGGGCCAACATATACACGGGGAAATTGATTTTTTTTTTTTGACCGAGATCTGGGCTCTTGATATCTTTGTAATGTTCTTTATCCATGCAATTTACATCAGCATCCCGCCGCCGCCCCACGATCAGCTCGGTGCACCGAGCTATTAAGCGGCCGTCTAAGATATCCGCTTTCATTGCCCTCGTGTGATCACACGTAATTTCTTTCCCGTCGGCTGAACGAAACCAATTTAGAGCCCCTGAAAGTGTCGGCGATAACTTACCGCCACGTTACGTGATAGCACTTCTATCTAATTGCCCATAAGTTTCTATCTTTGCATATTTGCGTTGTCTTCATCGCGTGTGCGGTCTAAGATAATACTTCATGACAACTTTATTGTTCCGCCTTAGTCTCGGCGGCAAGAAAAGCGCGGGATCGTGCGATCGACGGTTCACGAAGAGCCGTACATTAGGCAGGTTATAATATCATACATGACAACAGTACCCGCTGGGGCGCCGCCGGGACCGGCCTGTACCACATTATCAAACCTGTTTATGTTTGGAATGAAGCCTTTTTCTACCTGCTCAGAGAAGACAAATGCGCTTCATAAACTTTCGGGCTGATCTCCCTGCCAAGAAACTATTTTGCAGAGATCTCCGAGCTAAGGAAGCTTAGCGAGAATCAGACCGATCGGTTTTCCAGCCATAGAACCGAACCAACACGTTGGCTCTCCGCCGGTGTGGCGGGAGATGAGTGATTTTGTCTTTTAATTAAAAAAAAAAAAAATACAAGAACCGCTAATGCGGTTTAATAAAACATCAATTGCCTGCTAACCGTCGAAACAGCGGGGTGTAGTCCGGGGCCTCGAATAATATTTCTACTGAATCTGTCGGTTTGATCGGTACCCGTTGTAGTTTTGAGTACAACTGCAATAGGCTTGTTTGATCTTCCATTAGTGCAGCTCGTCGACTAATGTAGTTTTGAATGGGGGTCGCAATGAGCCACGTGAATGTCGTTGGCATTCGGCGTGCCCTTCGACAACGGCCATAATAAACGCATTAGGTCCGCTCGCTGTTCTCTGTCTAGTCTTGGAGATGTTTCGAGCGCAAAGGTTTTCAGAAAGTGTTCCAAAAACCGGTCACCGGCACCGGGAATTTGGAGTGGCGGTTGTCTGTTAGTCTACGTCTTGCGGAACACCGGCAGACAATGCCGTCCAGAATGCATTAGCGTTCGAACCGACCGTGGGACGATGCGTGTCTCCATCTCCATCCGCCGGGTCTTTCCATTTTATCGGTAAACAACTGCCCTGGCCAAGAAATGGCAGGTCGGTCCCTCACGCTGCTCGCACACCGAGTAATCCATACTCTATAAAACAGCTTTGTTTGTCCTGAAGTTTTAGGTGAAGTTGGCTTCTCTATCCATTAAAAGATTAACTTCCTTCTATATATTTTTTATAATACTCCAGGTCTTAATGCATTTTAAGGTTACTTAAATAATCGTTTATAAATCGCAGTGCGCCAAACGCTTTCCCGGAGCTGCATATTCTGGAGGAAAATTATCTGAACACAAAGGCCATTGTTTATATATGTTCTATAATTCGCAGGAGATGCTAAAAAAAATAATAATAAAGATTAACCATTAAGCCATGCATTTATAAATTTGCTTTTTCTTCTTCCTCGCTATTTATTAACCGAAGCATCCAAGCACACTTGACATTTGATTAAACGTTTACCATCCACTTTCTTAAAAATGGATAAAACAGCTCTGCATAGAGTCAGACGGAAGGGCACGGGGACTCTCTCTTAAATCGATATTTGGTAAGAGACCTACTACTGCCTAGATCACTTGATTCGCTGTGTGTCTCTCTGGTAGCGCATCTCCGAACCTTTTTTATCATCTTTCTGGTTCGGTAATTAAAAAAAGAAGAAGAAATGTATAGCATGTAGAAAAACTAATGGAACACCTTACAAAAGTGGTCAATTTGAAGTTAATTAAATTGAACATTAAACAATAAAAAAGAGCGGAGGAGGGAGGGTTAGCAACCGAAATTATTTGTGCCGAAGTTTTCACGTCGGCTACGAAGAGTTGATCAGTAATCGTTGTGCTTACAGTTTATCCGCTCAGGAAGTCTTCCGAAAAAAATTGGGAAGCGGATGCGGACAGAAGAGATATTACGCTAGAAGGACATCGTGTGATAGCCAGTAAGGTATAAGGGCAACTGAAGGAAATTTCAGAAGAGATAGAAAAATAGAGCTGAACGATATCTGCCAATTCGTGAATATTGTAGAGGCATTTCCAGGCTGTGGGCAGTTGTTTGTTAGTTTAATCTGTTTATCAATAGGGGAAAACCCTTTAAGAAGGTTTCGATGTGATACGGCGTACAAGACATCGTAACTGGAATATTTTTACGAGAACACAAATAATCCAACAGAAACAAAGTTGTTTTTTTCTGATCAAGACAAAGGTTAATAACTGGATTTTCTTGATTTATTACAGTAAAATCAAGAAACAAGAAGACAGGGTCTTGTAAAACAATCCCTGATTAAATAACCAGTTAATTTAATTATTGAATGTGCCGAGGTCCAGTCCAACACCAACGCGACCCTGCCTCAGTGCACGCCATTCTATCCAGGTGGAAAACTGAAACGGTAGGAAAAGTAAACGAAAACACTTATTTAGAGACTTTAAAGTTTTTGCTAACGTTTTAAAATGACAGGCTATTTATTATTAGCACGAAAATCGCAATACGCCAAGTTATGGCAGGTAAAATTTTCACCATCAGCCCCGGTAATTCATTTTATACTTATTAGTGAAATATTTTCCCAAAGATCATTTTGAGAAGATGGAAAATATTTAGGTTGATGCATAACTGAACGTTTTGATAAATAAATTATAATTTTAAAAAAAAATGAGTTTACCTTAAACGGCTTATAATTTGTATTCTTTCTTACGCTACCGTTCAAAAGTTTGGCAACGACCGTTTAACAGAAGTACCCCATCTCGACATCACTGTCATCGACGTGCCATTCCAGACTGATTGATGCAGACACAGAAGTATTCGATGTCATCTTTCTTACTTGAAAATTTACACATTTTTAAAAAATCTGTTGCCTAATAGTTATAGATGTTAGTATAAGTAATGTTTCTATAGAAATGTATCAGTGTAGTTTTAATTTTTATATATTTTCTGCTAACAACTCAACTCTTGAATTTTAATGAAAACATATAGTTTATTCTAATTGGTATAATTATGGTTATAACTCTCAGTATTATAATTAAAAATATTGCAATAGAGGAGAAACAATCTGTGCAATCTAGATTAGGATGCCTTAATCAACAATTTACTGAGGAATTTTAAATAGTCGAATGATGGCGAAGTCATGCGCGAGATATCTTAGAGATTATTATCTATCAGTTGCAGTGTTAAGACGAAGGATAAGAAGGAGCCTTAGAAAAGCAAATAACAATCGCAAATTAATCAGTGCAAGAAATGAAGGAAATACATAAAGGGCAAGATCGTTTGGAAAACAACAAAGACAGCAGACCTTACCTAGTTATGGCTTTTAAATTACAGTATCTGTTTAACACTCCATATGTTTACGTTACTAGGCAAAGTTCAAAGATGAAGCGGAAAAGACCTATGGTATATCTCTACTTGCTGATCTTGACAACAGTAAAATGTGATGACCAGCACAAAGGTAGGTTGATCAAGGTAGGTTAGCTTAGTTTAATTTGCAAACTTATCTTCTGTACATTGCAGCTTCGTTTACATGCCCTGACATTAGAAGAAAGTAAATGTAGCTATGATTTTGCATGGTATTGTATTGATTATATGAGAGAGCAAACTTTCGTGCCATCTTTTGTTTTCAAAGATTACGTAAACACATGTCGCGATTTATTTTGATATCTGGTGGTCTAATATTTCATTATTCATTATTGTGTAAATAATTGTATATAATAGGGATGAATTCTTATACGGCTGCAAAGCAGCGAATCGGAACGACACACATCAATAAAATAACAAAATCATTCTGTTTCAACAGTGCAAAATCTTCCAGGACAACGGGTCGTCTTTACAAAAAACATACTTTGGATATTTTCTATGTCTGATTAGTTTCTCAGCTTATCAGGCGTTTGTCATGTCAGGCAAGTTCATTACGGAATAAGTTAGCAGAATGTTGTTAAGTAACAAATTAGCATACGTGGCACAGTAAAGTCTTTGTTATCCAGCACCCATGGCACCGAGCAGGTGCTCGTCAAAATGGCCAGCTATTTGGGTTCACAGACACTGTGCACACAATAATGGCGTCCGGCAAACAGAGCAGACAACTAGCAGCGTCACATTCTGAAAGCGTCGGAGAGTCAACATCTCGGATGCCGAATGACAATCTGTCGTATATTCCGGAATGAACGCAAAAGCTTCAGATGCCGTTTTCTAAAATATGGAATTGTAATGAGATATTTTCATATTCCCCTTACTAATGTATTCTGGATACCAAAGTTCCGGTTAGCAAAGACTAACCAGAGATGAATACCAATTCTGTCTCGATACTGAATGCTCTCTGTCAAGTTCCGTTGCACAGATCCACCATACGATTTGCGAACGCAATAAATAAGCAACTCAACTCTTCGAAAATTCATCGATCAAGGGAATCTTAAATGTCTGCCAAGTTACTGCGTTATCCTCTTATTTGAGATTTATTATATCCTATCCTCTCAGGCTCATTTCAGAACGATGGTAACGGTCAAATGTATCGTGCACTCATTTGCGTCACAAGTACACTTTTCGATGGGCGGGGTGCCCTGTGCGTAGATACAGGGAGGGGAGGTATAAAATAAAACTTTTGGTCTTGGAGAATCTTCAGGGGATTCTAAAACTCTTGGGTGTATGATGGAAATGTTTTCAACGATGATCTCGGAAAGGAAAGTCGGCGCCACGGCGATCGGCCATCCACTATTTTTTGGCCGTCGTACTGGAAAGAAGTCTCCCCTTTTTTTTTTTTTTTGGTTTTGGTTCCTCCATTTCAATTTTCAAAGCTCCATCGCAGCAGCGAGATCTCTTCTATGGAAAACCGGTAGTACAGTGAACAGAATTTAAACAGAAACACCAACGAGAAGGTGACGTTTGGAGTTTACTTCCTTCACGTGTACTGAATATACAGTGAACCTTGGACTTTCAGCTACTCAGCACCTAATTAAGAAAGACAATTTTAAAACTTAGCTTGACTAGTTAAAAGTATTCACTATACCTTTGAATGCATTCTGTTTATTTTGTGCTATCGTGCCATTCTTTTTAAAAGCTTGTACTGGAATAGTCTGCGAGAGACTTTTCTTTATTTGATATCCCGGAAATTTATCGCTTTAAGAATGATTCTCTGAGAGCTGATTGGTTGTTTTCTTGTTGGATATATAACACGCCAAAAAAAAAAAAAAATTCTAACTCTACTTTCTCTTTTTTGTCAATTAACGATATTCTGGTTTCTCTTACCAATTACAGCATCTGTGCGCGAAGGGACTAGATAGATTGCTTCTCTGACATTTGGCGCGCTGTTTCGCTTTAATTGTTTTTTCTCACCTGCTTGCCGGTGATAGGTGCTGCTGCTCCACCGACTTCGGGGCGTCACGAGACTTCTCATCGACTCCCTTAATTATGGAAGCGTGGGTAACTCATAAGAGAAAGTTGGCGGCTCCCACCCCCGCGTGTGAAAAGAACAGATTGACTCCAGCGCAGAGCTGTCAAATTCTGCCGAGAATGATCCATTTAAAATATGGTTAGCGAACCGGAGGAAGCATTTCCGGACGTACCATTCTCGTTTCTCATGCGGCCAAACTGTAGTTCTGTCATGACCACTTCGAAGTTTAAGATATTTTTTGTGTAGCTTTTGTAACGTTTCGATAAAGGCTGGCACTAACCTGTGCAATTCTGCTAGCTTTGCTGGTGATCGTTATTTGGGCATGTCCACGGTTTCTTCGCGCAAATGGCTAGAAACCTGACACGACTTCGGATGTAAATTAAAGGGTGATGCAGTGATGCTGCTTGGAGTGACATCAATTTAGTGTCCACCTTGGATCCGTTGAAAGCCTCGATAAGAAAATAGTGGTGTTTGATGACTGGAAGGGATACAGAAGAGCAACGGGAAAGCGTAGAACAGAGGTGGGGGTGGTGATGGTGGTCGAATCCAGGTCCATTCTTAAGACATGCCTGCAGGACACGGACCGTGTTTGCTTGGCTGACGATGGAGCAAGAATTTCGAGTAATCTAAATTAGTCTCGCTGGTGAACTAGAGACCTCTTCCAACTGCCCAACAAGCATAATAATTACTCAGAATATTAGTTACAAAACAAGGAAAAGGTGTGGAGAAAACTTCAGCGGTTCGAAACCTCGATGGCTTTTTATTTCAAAAAACTTAACTATCGCGTGAAAATTGTTTAAACAGAACATTCTATCTGACATTTAAGTTATAACTTTTTCCTGCTGGATATAAATCTAAATTGCAGAAAGTCAGGTCGGACCTTGTAGCGTTGTTGTACACTATGTAGCTAGAAAATAACAGGATGTGTTTTATCGTGTAAGAAATATGGAAAGAAGTTAAGATTACAAAGTAAAATTATCTTGGTACTTACCGAAATAAACCCAGTTGGCTTTATTCTACAGGTGGTGCGATTTGTCTTGGTTTTGACAAATTATAATTTACCGATTGCACAATGATAACGCTCTCCTTTTAGTGCTATCTCGCATCAAACCAATGATCAGTACATAATACACGTGTATAAGGTGTTTTACTGATTATTTCGTGTTTTTTAAGTAGCGTTTATGAAGGTTTTTTTGCAGAATTGATTCTACACTAAAATAATCAGATTATTGATTTCCCACCAAAAGTATTTCTTTCCTCCAGTTTTCAAGCATAAGCAACCATCCAATGTGTATGTGTATGAGAGACTGAGTGTGCGTGTATGAGTGAGTGTTTGAGAGTGATGTGAGTGATGTCAGTGTCTGTGAGTGAGTGTGAGTGAGTGTTTGAGTGTCCTTGATAGTGAGTGTGAGTGAGTGTTTGAGAGTGATGATGGGTGCGAGCGTCTGAGTGCATGTGAATGTGAGGGAATGTCTGTGAGAGTGAGTGTGTGAGTGAGAGTGATGTGTGTGAGTGTGTGTATTTTAAATGAAATCATGCAGTAGTTCAGCATCGACTTGATTTGTCTGTCTGTTGAATTCCTGACAAGAATTGCGAAAGAAGTTTAAAACCTATTTCATGGCAATTCACGCACGGCCGTGCAAACCTGCGTCTAAAATTAAAAAAAAAGTTTATTCATTAATATCGATGATTTTAATATCTATCAGGTCGTTACAATAGTTTGTCGGCTTTAATATTATGTTAATTTGGGGTTAATTTTTTGCATGCTTGTGAAGGTTTATGTAGATAAGTTATATATCGTTTTGTAGAGTGTGCTTTGGCAGACATTATGTAAAACCAACTTTTTAGAAATCATAAAATGGATATTTGTTTCAGGGTTCTGAGTGAAGCATGGATAGGAAAGTTTTTCATGCCATTTTGCTTCACGAGTTCAAATTAGGCCACAAAGCGAGCGAGGCAACTCGTAACATTAAGCAGGCGTGGGGCGAGAACAGAAAATGAGCGCACAGTACAACTATTGTTTGCAAAGTTTCGATCAAGAGATGAGAGCCTCGAAGATAAGGAACATAGCGGACGTCCTTCCGGCTGTTATGACGACCGTCTGAAAGCTTCATTTGAAGCCGATCGAAGAAAAACAGTGCGAGAAATTTCTGGAGAGCTTGACGTAAGCACTGCAACTGGTTCCCGGCATCTTGATGCAATTGGGAAGATGAAAAGGCTGGACAAGTGGGTGCGTCACAAGTTGAATGAACAACAACAAAATTGTTGATTGGAGATCCGCTCTTCGCTTGTCATAAGAAACAAAACCTGGCAAAACCACCACAGCTGAAAGGTACTGTCGTGAATTAAACGTTGTTCATCAGAAACTCTCCCAACGACAGCCGGCATTGGTGAGTCAAAGGGGCCCAATCCCGCTCCATGATAATGCTCGTCCTCATGTTGCAAAAGTGACTCTTCAGAAACTGAACACGTTGGGGTACGAAGTTCTCCCTCACCCAGCCCTCTATTCACCAGACCTTTCTCCCAGAGATACCACCTTTTCAAACACCTCGACAGCTTCCTCCGTATGAAATCCTTTCCCAATCAAGCAGCAATTGAAACCGCCTTCCAACAGTTTATCGACTCCAGAAATTCAGATTTTTTTCAAAATGGTATAAATATGTTTGTAATGTATCGATTGTACTGGAACTTACTTTGATTAATAAACATCACGTTCAACAGCGATATGAAGTCTCATTGTTGCAGTAAAATATCCGACAGAACATTTGTAACAACCTGATACTTTCAGGACCACTGTATTGAGAAAATCACTAGAATGATTTGCGTTTTTTTGTATCATGCATCGTTTATCTGATAGTTTTAAATAGCAGTACGCCACTAAACCTGGCTCAGTCCGGCGACACCGAACTCGGGAACAGTTCGTGACGATAAAATAGCGTTAGAATTTATTTTTCTTAAACGAGAGACAACGATTCTCCAGTTAATTCGCTTGTCGAGTGACGAGTTACTGCTGAAGCAACGCACTCGTTCCGCGTTTTTCCCATGGCCGAGGCTCGAATCTCACAGGCTATTTAATCACATTTAAAACAGAAAAGTATCATAAAGTTGCCTATTCTGAAGCATAGTTTTAAAGTTGCCGTCAAACTCTTCCTGCTCTGGCATTAAAGTGGGTTCCTTGGTTTTATACTTTAAATTATGCAAAGAAAACGAAAGAAAGTGAGTAAAAAGACCTAAATTATAAAGATGTTTTATAAATTAGCTTCAGTATTGTACACACCGGTAGGTGCCATCTCTCCTACGTAGGCTTTTCACGGATGCTCTGATTTTGCTTGATAAAAAAAGAGACGCCTTCTACGCTTGAGTGGGTGGGGGTTGTCGGATTCGCTTTTGCTCGTGTGCGCACCTGCCTGGGCTACTTGAGCCGAACAGCCGATATTTCGGGGCACCCTAGGCCGATCTGCTGACTTCCCTCGCCAGCAGAGCACGTAGAAATGGGAAATTATTTGCTGCTGTTGTTCCAAACGTTGGTAAGATTTCGGTAGTTCCAGCAATTATTTCGCCAACCGCACTGTCAAAGAAACCTTACTTGAAAATGCGCAAAAATCTCCCACTCAACAAATTGGAAATGTCCATCGATTATTTTGTTTACCGAGAGTCAGATTTATTCGAAAACAAACCTTTGCCGGCGGGTGTAGAAGAATATTCTCTGGGGCAACGTGAAGTGGAACTAACGTATTTTAAAACGTCTTAGTTTATTGCGTCTGTTTTAAGCTAGTAAAGTCAGTTAGCGAAATTATACACGGTGCTGTCATTTTATTTGGCTACCCTTATTATTACAACGTTTTTCTTTGACCCTTTAACCGATATTCTCCCATTAGTTTGGATCTCTGTCAATAGCGAAGCGATAAATTCCTTATTTATTCTTTCGGTTACTTAATTGCTGTTGCTTTTCTGTCCTCAGACTCAACGATCATTTCGGTTAGGCAATAGTTTTATTACATCAGGCTGTTACAGAAAACAGAGAATAAAGAAAGCAGTAGTGAAATTCTTAGTAACTACTTACTCCGGCCACTTTTTTTCAGCACAAAGGGATCTCTGCCCCGTTTGGTATTAAATCATTGAGATTTTGTATCACGGGTTTATCCAGGTTGCTCATTTCCATTATGAGAATGTTTCATTTCATTCCATGATAATGGCGAGACATGGATCGGGTGCACATAGCTGATGATCAGAATACTAAATCGAATTTATATCAACTTTGGGTACCCAGAGTAGAGGTTGAATGCCTGGCGTAACACTATTATTCTGAGGAATATGAGTATCGAATATCAGTGTCTGTTGATGCAGTGGTAGAATGTCTATCAAATGACAATGTATCCGACAGAATTGATTTGAGAGATACCAATTCTGTTCTTCCATCCTGTAAAATAGCGGCCTCTGCCATGGTATTCCCATTTTTTTGTACTTGACTGTGCACTGAAAACATTGGATTGAATGTGGCTTTTGTTGCGTTTACCCCGATCCCAACTTGGATCGCTGACATCTGGAATCATCGGAGAAGGGTACATGCTGCCAATACTCAATGGTATGGCCAAACGCTACCTGACCAAACCTCTCAAGTTGTTCTATGTTACTTGGACAGGAGGCAGGTCTTTTTACTCCATATCCTCTGTAGCCGAGATGGGGCAGATGATATTGGATCGTTCTTTAGCTTATTACCTTTGCATGGGCGATGTCAGTTAGCAAGGTAATTTTGACCGTCAGTGCGGACATCAGGAGAACCCGCAGACAGGTCAATTTGCCACGGCAGTATTGTTCTCTTTTTGGGAATTTGCAATAATACTGACCACAGATCCACGAGAAGGGTCCAGATCTTTCGTTCACTCTGGCCGCACCCCGAGCAGCAGCCTGGAGTGCGACGTCAGGTGAAACAGGGAACGTTGGGAAATGTTCTCGCTTAACGGTAGGACGACATCATGCGCTAGGCCTGTCCACCTGGAATTCCGACATGGCTTGCTAGGGTTAGCTCACGGGTGACTTGTCAGATATCTCTCTCTCTCTCTCTCTCTCCTCTCTCTCTCTCTCTCTCTACTGACGTCATCTCTCTATGTACTGATGTCATCCTCTCTCTCTCTCTCCTCTCTCTCTCTCTTCTCTCTCTCTCTCTCTCTCTCTCTCTCTCTCTCTCTCTCTCTCTCTCTCTCGGGGTCGGTCGCAGGAAGATCTCCACTCCCCCTGTTACGTCCCTGACGCTGAAGATACTCGAAGATGCGAAGGTTCCCACACTCCAAAGAAAACCCTGTTTCATTTTTGTTGTTGTTTTAGAACGGTTTTCCGACATCGTTTGAATCTCTAGCCATAGCTGGCTATCGCAAACTCCCCCGGTCTGTTTCGCTGTTCGAATCGTTCGAAAGAGCACAGATCGAATACATGAACAGGTGATGTTTCGCATCTTAAATAAAGCAAGCATCAACAACTCCCCTGCCCCGGACACCGTGATTTTTGGTTTTATCAGAATTTTATTTCCTGCTAAATAAATTCAAATCAAATCATGCCTACATCACCAGACACTCTTAATGGTTCTATGCTTTCTTTTTCTTTTGTCTTCTGACTTTTCTCTCCTCAAAAAGAATTAGCTTTTTTAAAATCAGAATGTGCATCTTCATGGCAGTGATGTTAAATTATCTGGAAATGAAAAACCCTGACTTTATATTATCTTCGTTTTCTTTTATTATATTTAATTTTCGCAAACATAAAATATTTTCAAATATCTAAATGATAAACTGTTTTTATACACCTGGCGATTTGGTACCCTTCGGTAATTAGCGTCACGTGATTCCTTAGGGAGGTCAGCAGAGCACAGGCAAAGATGACGTATCCACTCTGGATCTGTTGGATATTTCTCGGTGCACGAAAGCCTAACCGAGTTCAGCAGCTTCATAAATAAAACTTTTAAAATTAATATATAAATCACCTGTAATCTCTACGGAAGGTATACAGGGCAGCATTAAATCGCCCTATACTTTTCATAGTTTCTCTGATACGATTTACCATAAAATGAATGAGACATTAGATTTGCATGTTTGTTCTAAACCACCTCGGCAATAACCGTAATGATTTGCTAGACCTTCTGTTTGTACTATATATTTAGGGAGGCGTGGAAATTACTGTATATTTAACAAACACCTGACTTAATCTCCATTCTCTTATCTCTGTACACAAACATTCTACTGTTTTGAAGAATCTGCACTTTAGATATCTGTCTCTGTTAGCGATCACGAACAGAAAGTAGGAATACAATGTTGGTTGAGATTTTTTAAAAAATAAAAGTAAGACGGGACAGGGGATTCCGGGCGAAAAGCTTTGACCCTGCCTACCGATCAATTTATTTTAATGCTAAAAGCCTTCCTTTTCAACAAAGCAGAGATTAAAGAGCCAAATATGGTTTATAATCTTATTTTTTGGTGGATAACCGCGTGAGATTCTATTTGACGCCTATGCTGCAATTAACATCCGTTTCCTTTTAAAAGGGGAAACAAGAGAGAAAGCGAGTTAAATATGCTAACAGCGTGAAATGCGTACCAATAAACATTTTAATAGATCCATGAAAGAAAGAAGGTCTTTTCGATTTTATATTACAGGTCAACCGCAAACATTATTTCTGCTTTCTCTCCTTCCCCGTTGTTTTAGTAAATGCAAAGCGAATATCAAACATTATGGAAATGTCGGTGCAATTTTAAAAAAAACAACAGGTAAAAGAACCAGTCCTTACTCATCACCAAATTTAGAGTCCCTCCTTTGAATTTGTCCGTTGCAAACTTCCCATTATAGTAAAGACGAGTTTATACCGATAATATTTAAAGCCCTTTACCAGGCAAGGACAACTTTATCGCCGCCATGTATTCTGAACGGTTCTCAGGCGAAAGAAACGTGTCTTTGATTTCCTTAATTGTCAGCCAGCCAGAAAGAATTCATTAATACTACCCTTAAATCTGCTTTTACAATTAAGATGAAATTAAACGACAAATGTCTGCGATTGCAAGAAATCATCAGCCCTGATTTATGACCGCTAATTAAACCCAGTGCGAGTTTATTTACCTAATATTATGGTAATAGGGTTGGTGATTTCATGATATTTATGTAAATAGACTTTAAGGCGAAAAAAACTAGCCAGAAATTATGCTTTCTGTTGTCGCTGTTATGATGTAAAGTCAGTGATAAATATGTAAAATATGTAAATGATCAACCGCAATTTTTTTTTTGGGTGATATCAGCATAAGCAAACATCTCCTGGAGCACATTTGGCATTTTCAATTCGAACCTTCGAATAAAGAGTTTTCCCCATTATAAATACTGCAAAGTGTCAGAAATAGACACAAATAATGTCTAATGTTTTTATGTCTTAAACGTTTATTATGCAATTTATCATTCAGAAGCCGTAGGATGCGGAGAGTCATCGTTATAGCGGCACAGAACTGAAAACGTGTATCGATGAGGATCACACAGTTAAAGAACTTGAACACGATTCTGGCGACTTCAGTATCTCGATTAACTATTTTAAAAAAAATTTATTCATATCTTTCCATATCCTGAATTTAATCTTGTGAAACCAATCAAACATATTTCTATAACTTTTGCAGAACCAACAGTTTTCATCACTTTACAGAACAAAAAAAGAAAAAAGATAACGCATTACTGTTTATAACTTTATTCAACGAACCTTCGTGTATTTTCGAAAACAGGTTTTGCTAATGAAATTAGTTCTTCAATATAAAAAAAAATTAAAGCTGTAACATACCAATAAGAATAGAGTATTTGTAAATTATTTCTAAATATCAATTGCGTTGCCTTAGCTAGATTGTATTCATAGATACTACAATTTTATATTTGACAGCAAACAAATTTAACGGGACGATAATTAAGGTCTGTCCCATTTTTCAGTTTATAACAAATAAACTTTAATTACATTATAATCATGGCTCACTATATATATTGCTGATAAATAGTGATTTGGTCTCTTGCATTTTTCTTTCTGTGTGATGACGAGCATATTTAACTAGACTTTAAGAATGAATGCTTTCGTGTCTTATCTGGAAGCATAATGCATTAACAGATTCCATTTTCTAATTAACGCTTTCCTTCTTTGCTTAATCATATATTTCAATAATTAAAATTTAAAAAAAATTAAACAGTACTGCTTCATTGTATAATTCATAGATTGAAAAAGCAAAGAAACGAAAGAATTCGTAAATATCGTAAAATCATTTCGGAAGATTTTAAAAGACAGCAACAAAAGATTTGTTGAGAATTTAAATTATCAATTAGAGTTTAAATCCTAGAAAAAATAGCATAAAGTTATTATGAACATAAAGGAAATCATTATTCTGATTTGTTTGCTAACCACATGGAAACATGTCCCTCATAGTGTTTTTTTTTAACTATTTAAAATTTTTGTGTTTAATGCTAATTTCTAAACTCATAATAAAATTAGGCTAAGCTGGATAAAAATTTACACTTTGGAATATTGAGAAAGCGTAGTGAGTAGATGAGAAATAACGTCTAGAAATTTCTTGAAAAGAATAATCACTCACTAGTCGCCAACATATAATAAGTTAATATAGTTCATTTAAAATACCGGGTGGATTATTGTAGATGGAGTTAAGTTTGTTTTACTTACCATGGATGATGATGCTGTGAAAGGTAGCGCAGAAGATGGGGCGGAAATATATTTTCTGCAAAGTAGCTATTGCTTCTTTCTTAAAACCCGGTTAACGCTTCCACTGGTGACTGTTTTCACCGGCGAATTTTATTCTAACCCGGCACAAGTTGTCGCCCTTTCCAACAGATTCCGGCTGAGAATAGCCGACCAGTAAGGGCTAGATCGTGTCTCTTAGGTAGACTTACTACCAGCGACAAACAGTTTCGCTCTGCGGCAGTCTTCTTGCCTTTAAAAGCCCAGTCTTCTCTCGTCTCTGTGGAAGAAGCTCTCATGTGCACGCGTAGAAAACGAGATTCTTTGTCCGCTTAACCATTTCGTTTCACCAGAACCTACGGGCAGGATGCGGCTGGCCAAACAGCCGATAGAAACCACGGACTTGTTGAGCTGACGAGAAATTCAACGAAAGTAGATTTACTTCTCGCGGTAAATTAAACCGTTCTCGTTTATCCATTAGATGCTTCTATTTATGCTATAAAAAATATGGCCGAGTTAATAGCCTTTCCCTAACTTCCCCCCTCTCAAAAGATCCCCGCACAGCTTCGTGTATCTCGGGAAGGGGCTTAGAACGGAAGCGGTCGCAGAGCGGAGAGACGGCCTGGCTGACTTCACTAACCCGGTGAATATACGCAGGTTTACTCTTGGGTTTTTTGACCACCCCACCAGCTTTAAAAAGCGAATGTGCGGTCTCGTAACAAAAAAAAAATAAAACAGGTACGCAAATATATAGAACAAAATGAAAAGATTCAAGAGCATCTATACACCTGGCAATTATGTCACGAGAGCATTTACTTTATTCTCCCCATAAACGTTAGTTATAGGTAGACTGGTAGTCATGAGTACACCGTCCACACTTAATAATTGTATTGTCGAGCTCTTCTTACGCAAGGCTGATTTTCACCGAAAAATACCTTTTTATTAAAATTGTCCGATGCATTTTATTGGTAACTCCATAATTATGACAGCCAGTGTACTTTGGCTCCTGTTCTACCTCCTACAGAATTAAATGCAATGTAAGCAATGCCAAAATCCTTCAGCGCTGCCAGAGATGTGTACACGGAAAATTGGTAAGGTCTGCATTCTTTCTCGCGAAAGTGTGGATTGAATTGATTTGGAAGGATTTCTCTACTTTCCCATCCAAGATCCGCAGTTGTCGCGTTTTGGATCTCAGTTGTGCGTCGGACAGACAAAACAGAAACTAAAGATGCACAAAATACTTCTAAGAAAACTGCCACTGGTGCTGGTGTTTTGGAGGCAGTGGTTAAAGAGCCGAATGTCCTCAGAGGATCATGTACGATACTGATTTGTTGGATATATTTTCGTCAATAAACAAATTTTGCTTTCTTGGCAGTACGACTCTGCCGGCGGAAATTTCTTCAAGGGTTAAAATCCATGACATGTGATTCACAAGATATACATAATTTCATACGAGTCATGTGCGTATGTTTAGCAACAAACGATAAGGTAGAGGGGAAATTGTAATACTTTTAGCAAGTGAGGGTCACGTGAGTTATTTAATTGCAAACCGTAACTGTCGTTTTATTGTAGGATGGAGCACTTCTCTTATTGTAATAGACTTCTGCCATAAAAAACATATTTTTTGTTGAGAATTATAAAAAGGTATGCTTGACTTCCGCTCATTAAAATGATTATGGTCAATGTTTTTTCTATTACTTGTAGACAAATGATATTTTTTTTCAAAAGTTTTTACAAGTAAAAACTATTTTTGGTAAAAATGTGCTAACTCGGTATTAATTTGTGTTATCTTTCTTTGAAGATGAACCACTGCGATTTAAAGAGGTTAATCATTTAAGAACAAAGGCAAACAAATCAAAGATGTAATCAGAATATACAGCGGTGTGCAAAAGTCTTGCATAAATTACAAATATTAGAAAATATATTTTGTGCTATAATAGTTCAGGATAGTAGAATATAAATATGAAAATCTGTCATTTTCCACTATTCTGATTCATTTTTGTTCAATATAGTGATGCCGAGAGCCCGATATTTGACCTGCGGGCCACAATCGTTCGCATCAAAGAAGATGGGGAAACTGAGTGGGTCATTGCGGATCGTGTCGATTGCAATCAGTCGACGATATCTCGCACCCTTAAACGTTGGAAGGCCGGTGGGAGCCTAATTTCGAAACGTGGAGCCGGCAGACCGCGGAAAACGACGGCTCGACAGGATGGTCTGATCGCCTGCGTGTCGAAACTCGGACCGATTCCGCACTTCCACCGACATCCAGACCGGCTTGTCGAGGTAGCATGGAATCCAGTTGGCCTCGTGCACCATCAGACGGCGTTTGATCCACATGGGACTGTTCGGGCGATCGGCACAGAAGAAGCCGTTCATCAGTCTGGACAATCGTCGAAAGCGAATGCAGTGGGCTCGCGACCATCTCCACTGGACCGTGGCCAAGTGGTCTCGAGTGTTGTTTTCCGACGAAAGCAAATTCGTGAAGGTCCACTCGACGGGTCGGGTGTACGTTCGGCGATCTGTGTCCGAGAAATACCAGCCTAGTTGCACTCGACCGACTCTGCAGACAGGGGAGATTCGGCCATGGTTTGGGGCTGCTCTCAATCGTCCGGTGTCGGTCCGTTGCATCACGTGGAGGGTCGAATGAATGCTCATGACTATGCTAAGATCGTCTCGGTTATTGTCGAACCGTGTATGTGTGACCACATGCCCCTGACGGCCATTTATCAGCAGGACAACGCCCCATCCACACAGCTGGGAGTGTCAAGGCCTTGATGGCAGAGTTGCCAATCCCTCTCGTCGACTGGCCGGCTCAAAGCCCGGATCTCACTCCCATCGTAAACATTTGGCACTCGATTAAACTCCGCGTTAGTGCCAAGAAACCGAAAAATAAAACCGATTTGAAACGGAAAATCGAGGAAGCCTGGTCGGAGTTCAGTAGTGACAATTGTCAGTGTTTGGTAGCCAGCATGCCTCGTTGTTGTGAACAAGTTATCAAGAATTTTGGATACTGGAATTGAATCTGAATTGATTAGACAGCTGTCTAGATTTTATGCAACACTTTTGCACTCGTTGATTTGATGCAAATGATTTTCTAAAAATTATAACTTTTCTTACAATGGAACAATATTCCTGATATTATTGGAATAGATGCACAACAGTAATATAGAAATACTTTAATGAACAAGATTTGGTAACAACTGCTTTCGACAAAATGCGAGCTAATTTACAGGAAAAATTATTTTTATGCAAGACTTTTGCACACCACTGTATATCCCCCTGCTAAGGTTAGATAAAGATTGCACTATTATTGACTTGTTTCCATCCAACCATACAAAGTTAGTCTCAACATTTCTGCTTTGTCAGTTACCAAGTTTTGTTAACTTACATTTGCTGTCACGTTTTAGCACAACCTTTGAACCATTCCTCTATATCCATTAATACTGTGTTCAAGATAAACGCATTTTTTTTTTAAAAAAAGACCTTAACTAAATAACACAGGGTTAGCTTTTTTAAATGTAAGATCATGAATAAGTTGCTCTACTTTCTTTAATAGATAAGAAGTACAAAACAGAATAAACACCTAATCACCTGTTTCTGCTTTATCTAGTCAACGCTAGGCTCACCATCAAAACTCCAGCTCGCTGGCGCACCGACCCTGGTTCGCTACTTCCAGCGATTTTACATACGTTTTCTGAATACGACTGACGTAGAGAGCGAAACCGGCCACAATTTCCTTTCGTACGCTTCCGCAGTTTGATCTGTCGGAGAATCGAACAAAACTAACCGAAGTCAACTAGGAGTTTTAGTCAGTACAATGAGCGATGTTGAAGTACCTTACTTCCTTGGAATAATATCTAAAGGCTCATATGATCAAAGTCTGATGCAGAAACCTGTTTGTCTTTAAAGCATTAGTCGTCAAATTTTTCGAAAAGGTTCGCTTCTAAATCTAAAGACTGACGAATCTTAAAATTTATCTGGAGGATGGACATGCCTACCATCCATGTTTCATGACTGCAATAAAGAACCAGGAAGCTGTCGATGTAGTAGATCTATATAGTGAAGTCAATAAATTCCACGTAAACTCCATGTGAAGATATTATTTTAGTTGGAAACAATGCATGGAGGAATTATATATCAGTGCACTGTAGCACGATCAGATCTTGTCTCGATATGCTTGTTTCCTAGATCCGTTAAGACAAGATCTAGTTGAAGGTATCAGTGTATCAGTTAACACACAAGGTATAGGTGCTGGTGTCGGTTTCGTGTATCCGTTAAGATACTGCAGGTATCAGAGTATCAGTTAACATAAGGTATAGATGCTGGTGTCGGTTTCGTGTCGAGGCCGCTACTTTTCATGACCACTGGAGAATTCTGATAGTTGCATTAATCAGTATAACAGCTGTGCTGGAGAATTAACCATTTGCATGAGAAAATACGACCACACATGTCCACCTAGCTTCTTGGATTAGTCTGTTTTTCTATGGAGTTTTCATACGTAGGATCTTTTGATCTAATCAACATTGTACAAATTTCTGGACAGACAGTGCATGTAAATCTGTTAACTGGATAATTACTTCCGGGAAGCTGGACATTTTAGCACTTACAGTTTTCCTCTTCAGAGAACCACTCAGTCAAGATGTTTATCTTAGTAGACCCCTCCCCACGCAAAAAAAAAAAAAAATTCGCCAAGATGGAAGACCATTGTCTGGGAAACACTTAAACAGAAGACTTTATAACAGCTCTCTGTTATTAACTTCGACCTACTTACCACCCTGATCATCGAATTGCAAGACATCGAGATAGATAATCCCGTATCGCACGAAGGATAACAGTCGATCGTTAGTTTTATGACTATATGAAAACCCACCCCGCACCAGCTTTACTTTCTTGGCATACATGTGGCATTTATCCGGCATTTGCTTCTTTTGAGGGTTTTACTTTCTGTTCACAGACAAAGTCGAACTGTCGGAGGAGAAGCGGCTGATCAAAAGTCTGCTGCAGCAGTACCAGTCCGCTGGTAAAACCGGACGGCCCGTCAACGACCCAAACGATACGGTCTCCGTGCAGTACGGAATCAGTCTCATCCAGATACTGGATCTGGACGAACGAAACCAGATCCTTACTACCAACGTCTGGATCACTTACGTAAGTAAGAGCACGAGTGGCTCTCATGTGACAAGTGGTCACTCGGCACACCACACATGCATTGCAATAATGATAGCCATGTGAGAGAGTAATCCCTAACAGTCACATCAAACATATGCTAAATTCTAATTATTTTAATTCAATAATTTTATTAAAATATTAGTTATAGTTAAATATTAATTACTTACATCCTCATATAAATTTAGATAGTTGTTATTTACCCTAGTTTAATTTAAAAGTTTAAAATATTTATTTCAAATGTTTCCCTAAATTTATTTTGAAGTTACTCTTTAATTTTTTTACTATTTAACATGAGATTATAATAAAACTTTTACAATCCATTTAGATACACATCAAGTTAACTTAGCAAAGGTTAATATAAAATAATGTTAGGCAGAACGAGACGCAAATGAAAAAAGTTGCTTCCAAAATAACAAAGAGGATTAAGGATAATGAAACATTTAAAAATTATATATATGTATAAAAGAGCTAATTATATTGGCGCATAATTATATGCAGATTGAGTATTATAGATAAAGAATTAAAATTTTCTTCCAAACTAAAATCTTCCATATTTCCCCAAATAGTTAAACGTATCAAGATAATATGAAATGGTTCAATCTGATTCAAGTGCATATTAGTACATAATTATATCTGGCATACGTATTTGTTAGTTTTGTAATAATTTATTTATCATTTTTTAAAACAGTAAAGTTACTGTAAAAAAACGTAATTGAAAATGTGAGAAAAAAACCCCTATGAGATCAATGTTAAACCGGCCATGTTATAAACCAAACATGGCAAAATAAATAAACAACTTTTAAAAATATTAATCGCATAAGTAATATGATCAGCTTTTGTGACATTACTCTTTATATGTTTTGCATTTATTCCAGTCTTTTTCTTCGTACGACTATCCATCAGAGTATAGGCAGTTGTGCCTTCTTAAAGCTGTTACTGTTGACAAATTAGACTTTGTGTGTGTGTGTGTGTGTGTGCGCGCGCGTGCGCGCGCGTCTCTCGGCCGATGCCTCGGTTGGCTGTTGTCTGGCTTAAAGTTTCTCCTCTGTCTCTGTTAGTTGACGAAATATTGTAGGGGCTTCCGATTTCTGTGCTCTGCGTCTCCTTGTTCCAGTTGCTCTGGCCTTCGGCAGCACCGAAATGCCAAAGACATATATTTGGCTAATTTGGTCTAGTTCATAATTTATTTGTCCTACATCTTCACCTGAAAGTTACTAAATTTGATTTAAAAATGACAAATGTAGCCAAATGCTTACGAAGCATGGAATCGCTCTGTTTGCGCATCAGCAAATGGCGGCTGAAAACCACGAAGACTCTGACGCGACGTAACTACACGTGCAGCAAGTGTAAAACAATGAATATTTATGACCTATTCGCTCCCCTCTTCTCGTTTTTTGTTTCTAACCACGTGTTCCCCTAGACTGCAGTTAAAGCCTCTCCAGGCATCAGGCAAAAGTAGTTAGGTGTTCCAACCGTTGCGCTTGCGTCGGCGTTGGAAGATATTTTTCTACACACCGTAGAAATCTTAATAAACCTTTGGAGAATTCCGTTCAGTTCATTCTAGGATCGTCTTGATAAAGGCGAGGGTGCCAATGTGATTCTAATGCTTCTATAATGAGTGTAGTTCTGTACATTTGTAACGTTACTGAAGCGATCGAGAGTTTTTGCCGGACGCGCCGGTACGCTATCCACCCTACACGGTTCGCCCAACGATTCTTGAAAGTAGCTTAGTGTCCAACTTAAACAGCAGATGCCACGCTAGCACTCTCCATGTTTGTGGGGTCCGTTGCTGTAAAAGAAACGAAAGGCATCTACGATACGTACAGCGGTGTGCAAAAGTCTTGCATAAAAATAATTTCTCCTGTAAATTAACTGGCATTTTGTCGAAAGCAGTTGTTATAAAATCTTGTTCATTAAAGTATTTCTATATTACTGTTGTGCATCTATTCCAATAATATCAGGAATATTGTTCCATTGTAAGAAAAGTTATAATTTTTAGAAAATCATTTGCATCTAATCAACCTGTGCAAAAATGTTGCATAAGAGCTAGACAGCTATCTAATAAATTCAGATTCAATTCCAATTATGCAGAAAGTGATCAGATCTATCAATGATGAGTAGAATATCAGAAATTCTTGATAACTTGTTCACAACAACGGGGCATGCTCCTGGCTACCAAACGCTGACAACTGTCACTACTGAACTCCGACCAGATTTCCTCGATTTTCCGTTTCAAATCGGTTTTATTTTTCGGTTTCCTGGCACTAACGCTGAGTTTAATCGAGTGCCAAATGTTTACGATGGGATTGAGATCCGGGCTTTGAGCCGGCCAGTCGACGAGAGGGATTGGCAACTCTGCCATAAGGCCTTGACACTCCCAGCTGTGTGGATGGGGGCGTTGTCCTGCTGATAAATGGCCGTCAGGGGCATGTGGTCACACATACACGGTTCGACAATATCCGAGACTATTTTAGCATAGTCATAAGCATTCATTCGACCCTCCACGTGATGCAACGGACCGACACCGGACGATTGAGAACAGCTCCAAACCATGGCCGAATCTCCCCTGCCTGCAGAGTCGGTCGAGTGCAACTAGGATGGTATTTCTCGGACAACGATCGCCGAAGGTACACCCGACCCGTCGAGTGGACCTTCACGAATTTGCTTTCGTCGGAAAACAACACTCGAGACCAATTGGCCACGGTCCAGTGGAGATGGTCGCGAGCCCACTGCATTCGCTTTCGACGATTGCCCAGACTGATGAACGGCTTCTTCTGTGCCGATCGCCCGAACAGTCCCATGTGGATCAAACACCGTCTGATGGTGCACGAGACCAACTGGATCCCATGGTGCCTTGACAAGGCGGTCTGGATGTCGGTGGAAGTGCGGAATCGGTCCGAGTTCGACATACGGGCGATCAGACGATCCTGTCGAGCCGTCGTTTTCCGCGGTCTGCCGGCTCCACGTTTCGAAATTAGGCTCCCACCGGCCTTCCAACGTTTCAGGGTGCGAGATATCGTCGACTGATTGCAATCGACACGATCCGCAATGACCCACTCAGTTTCCCCATCTTCTTTGATGCGAACGATTGTGGCTCGCAGGTCAAATATCGGGTTCTGAATCAGAATAGTGTTAAATGACAGTTTTTTCATATTTATATTCTATTATCCTGAACTATTATAGCACAAAATATATATTCTAATTTTTTGTAGTTTATGCAACACTTTTTCACTTGTCGATTTCATGCAAATTATTTTATTAATATTTAAATTTTGACTGTGCAATTACAAAACGGATCTTAGTGCTATAAATCGTTTAAAGTCACCGATACCTTTCAATTAAAACAGAAAACAACATACAATAGTTACTAATTTCTACAAAATAAGAACCCATTTTCTAAGTCTAGTTCATTTTATGCAAGACTTTTGCCCACCGCTGTATATTCTGCGTCTTCCTCTTCCGCCATTCCCTTTGGTAGTCGACGCAATTACTTCAGTGTTTATGAAATTTCGCAAATTCGAGTTCGTAAGTTTGCTCTCGTAAATAAAAAGTGTTCGTCACGTGGCCCGGTGAATGATTCATTCGTAGAATTAATCGCAAACTCAAAACGTGTCCTGCAGCCAAGTCACTGGCCCGGTTCGAAAGTGAAATGGAGATCCAGCGTTTAATGCCATTCCCATGGCAACAGTGGATGTGATCATTACGGCGAAAGTCTATCGATTGCTGCAACTATTCTAAAGATGCTTCAGGCATTATTTAAAAACTAATAAATAATAAATCTTTTCAATAATTGCTAAAATAGCGCTGTGAGGGTCTTGTGCGGTCCGGCAGTAAAGAGTAAAGCTGACCTTTAGATGTCACGTTCAAGAAACTCTCTGAAGAGAACCACTTATCCAGGAAGAGTTTTGGCTGTAAACACTTACAAGTGCTAATAGCTGGCAAATTATTAAGGCATCCGGTAAATAGCTGAACCGATACAAAACCGGAGTTTTATTTCTGTATTAAAAAAAAAATAGTTTAATATATTACATTTTGAAACTTTTATTCAAGTTTGAAAGCTTTTATGATGACGATAACTGTTTGGTGCCTCTTCCGGTATTCGTACAAGAACCGGTAATCCTTAAAATCCCGTCGCTGCAGACTGAACGAGCTATAACAGACAAATGGATAAACGAAGCACGACCATATATTTTGGCAAGTCTGCGTATAAGAAAGCGTGACAACCACTACATTTTAAACTACCAAAAAACTTTCCCAAATTTAAATAGCACACTAGCTTGGCAGCAACCGTTATCAGCATCGACCAGGGTCGTAAGTGGAAGCTATACCCTTTTCGCATGAAAAACGTCTGGCAATAATTTAAAATTATTAATTTGATGCGCTTAGACGTTTTTTCACGAATTAACAGTTACTCGAAATATCGATTTGCTTCCTAAAACTCGAGGTTTTAAATAGAATTCTGCGCTTTCATTTCCCACTGTTATATTGTAAACTTTGCGTAGTAAATTTTAATTTGCATCAAAATAAATTCACTTAAATTCCAAAGATGCATCATTTTATTTTTGCAACTTCAAAATTGTTGACATTTGTTTCAATTTAAAACAGAGAAGCGAACCCAATTTCTTTGGAATGGAGCTTTTATCAGCATTAACACGTGAAAACAGAACAGCAACTCGACATCCAACATATTAAAGCAGTTTGTTTTAAAATGGTTTGCACATTTCTTGGGTATTGATGACATTAAAGGCGGATCAATTGTCGGTTAGCGACAGTCTTTTGAAAATTGGCTTAGGTCGGCGCACGACTATGAGTCGCTGAAGAATCTGCTCTTTTCCAATGAAGGATTCGTATTTCGCTAAAAGGATTTCCGCTGCCTCGAAAGTATAGAAGGAAATGTGTTTTTTCAAAGGCAGGAAGATATTTGATGGTATTCCGTGGGGTCGTTAACCCGGGTTGGAAAGACAAGTACAATCCTTAAGAAGAAAGCTTCAATAACCGCAAAGCAGTAAAAAAAAAAAAAGATATGAAAATTTTAAAAATGTGTGCGGACCAGTTTTCCAAAGTCCGTGAAATGTGCGACAAACCTTTCTCCATGTAAAACAACTTTTATCAGCTGACGATGCAGAGGTTCCAAAAGCTGCTCGATCAGGATGATGGGATACCTGTAATGGACGTATAACATCCCCCCGATTTCACTTTTAGTCTATGCTCACATGAGAAATTTAGCATGCGAGAGCGTCATCCTGAAGAAACCTGGCGTTGAGTCTCAGAGGGTCTTGTTAGTAAAATGGCAAGTATGTCTTTAAAAATGGCGGAATCGAGACGTCGATTGACAAGAACCATCCCTGGATTTCTACCCTGCCATACTGCAGCCCTTACCATAACTCCCCTGCCTCCATACTTGACCGTAGGGTGAACGCACTTAGGCTGCAGATCTTTGTCACGTCTGCTTCAAAACCAAGAGGCGATTTCCAGACGCCAATTACTGAATCCTGAGAATATAGGGAAAACCGTATACGACGTTTGAAACAAGTATTGGCAGCGCGTCCTCGTTTTGATGCCACTATTTAAGGATCTCCATGGCAGTAACATTCTCCCCGTTCAACCTCGCAATACTATTTGCCACAAATGCACGGGAAAATGTCGAGATCTTAAGCAAGGCTCACTGTAGGCGACCTATAACAGAAGATCTTGTAAGTCAAAATATATCGCTAACATCTGCCCCTTTTCGAAATCTTTACTGTACACACTTGGCATTTGCTACCAAGATGTTAATTATATGCATAATAAAAACCCAAAACACGCAAATTTCGGTCAGATAAATCCACTTAAAGTGGTGGCCAAGTTAACACTGTAATAGTAGCTATAGATCACAGGAAGAATTTAAAACAGTCCGAAGGACTATATTTCTGGTTTTGCGAGTTCATCATTTGTTCGAATGTTATCCACGTTCTAAATCGCTCAGGTTCTGATTAACTATTTATAAACTTGCTATTTTAATCGTCTCTATCGCACTGTCTTAATATTCAAAAAAAAACCCCAGCACATATCGATTGATTATCACAATTTTAAATTATAAAAGAAGGAAACAAAAGAAGACAGATCTTTTTGTAGCAAAGACGGAACTTACCTCTCAAAGTGTTCGGCTGCTCTCTGAAATACATTTTAACTGTCGATGTATTGTTCTTTGATAGCCATTACATCCCACCGCAATAATGTTTTTTTAATGTTTGTTTTCCTTTTCCCACGCCACGTTATCTTCAGTATGGGACTTTAAATGTTTTCCAAAATTAGATTTTTGAATAAAATGCAAAGGCCAATAATGTTTAGGATTCTGTCATTAAAAATCCTGCTTAAAGTTACGACTGATTCAAGTAAGTCACGCTAATATTAGTACTTATTAAATTGCATTGGCATTCCAGTTGACATCCTGTTGACCCAAATAGAATGAAAGTACTTCCGTTTTGCTGCGGTTCTTTCTAATTAATCGTCATTACGTCTTTTAGCTTTGAATAAGCTTATAAAGACAAGTAAAATTAGAACTCGCATCCAGATTTCCACAGGACAACATCATCTTTATTCACCAATGTAAATAACGAAGCCGACTGTTAGGCTGCTACCTGCTTGACCGTTAAATGACAGACAGTAACGTGGCGTACGTACCACGGTTAGACGAAGTCACTAAAAATGTGATATGTCTGAATCTCTGTTGTATTTTGTCCTTCTTGCCTGCTTTTTGAAATAGTGTATTTCTTCAATGATATTGCCTTCGCTTTTAGTGAAAGTGGATCGTCAGTACGAGAAGTGATCAGACCTATGACCGCAGATAATCAACACTGATCTGAAAGGCGAAGATGTGACCATAGATAATAACGCCAGAAACAAGACTAATTCCTGGCTGCTAACCCACCTTGTTTTAAATTGGCGGCAGCTATTCACCTGGGAAACTGTCCATACCAAATATACACGGCGACCAAAAGGTCAGCCACTTAGGTCCACCAGCATGTGTTCATAAAATTAGTGGGACGAAAATCGATTATCCACTACCTGGTTTTGGTAGAAGTAACGTAAATGTCTGCCTGGCCATCACCTTGTAAACGACCAACCTCGCTTAAATTAATTTTGCTAACGGATTCCTGGTCATATTTTTGGCGACAAAAGCGATTATTCTTTTAGAACCGGAAACAGCGGGGGGGGTTTTCTTCATTGACAGACAGAGGGGCCGACTGAGGAACGCCTTCAGATGTCAGCACGCAACTCCGTCGGTCTCGTCTAGGTTCTCCCACAACGTCGACCTGGAACACTTGGTTGTTCTCTTTTTACCGTGTCGCGCCCGGAACGTGGTCAGTCGGTCAGTCTTTCGCCAAAAAATCCCGCCCCGACCAACGCCAGACGCTGAAAGCGCTC
Source organism: Nautilus pompilius (assembly GCA_018389105.1). NCBI lineage: Eukaryota > Metazoa > Mollusca > Cephalopoda > Nautilida > Nautilidae > Nautilus > Nautilus pompilius. The sequence goes on from JACATO010001118.1 coordinate 172,657, forward strand.
GACAGGTTTTTTTTTACAGTATACTCGATGTGGCTAAAAGAAAAAAAATAAAAATTCCCTCATCTTTAATGTCAGCAAAGACGGCAGAATGGCGGGAGGGGAGGCTCTTCGGAACCCTTTACTATCGCAGGCCCGCTCTGTTCTCTGATGAACGGAAATTTCACCGGTTTTGCATCAGATGCGTGGACATAGATGCGGCGAAACCTGAAAAGGCCTGTTTTGTTTCTCAAAACCCCCGTCAGGCATACCGAATAATTTGGTCTGAAGGCGTTGGGCCGCAATCCGCCACCAAAGTAATATAGTATCCATGGCTCCAGTTTCTTTCCTGGCGCGGGCGTGAACCCAATTTAACGTTCGGCGGACACCTGCTTGGAAACCTATCGGAATTATCCACGTTTAGCTAATGCGAACGAACTGTAGGTGGCACTCGCTAATATATGAAAACTGGCACAATGCTTCATCGATTCCAGGCGATAAGAGCTTCTCGCGGCGCTTTTACCAAGAACTGCTTTGCTTCATTTGATTAGTTTTGCCAGATCTATGAGATAATCTTGTCGTAATTAACAGCTTAAATAAAATAGAGCTCATATTATATTAACAATACGACATTAAGGAAACAAAATACACTTTTACCATTTGATTTTCTATTTTCCGCGATAAAAAAAAATATGAACTGTTCCTCTGTTTTAATTGCTTTACAAATTACTGCAAATTCTACAAGGTTTTAAAGTGCAGTACTTCAGATCCATCTCCCAGCTAACCTTCACACACCTACACATCTCCTCCATGTTAGAAGCTTCCTCCCAAAAAAACGAGTAACAAGACGTGATGGAGGTATCAACTTTACCTAAAAGTGTCCGGCGCCTGGCAGAACCAATAACCAAAATCACGAGCAGAAACTGTCATAACTTTCTGAATCATGAATAACGACGACTTATGCAAAGAAGAAAGCAGAAGACTATTTCAGCCTGTTACTTCGCTACCTGTCAGAAAACATCCGGGCAACTCATCAGCAAAATGCATCTATCGAGAGCTTATCCTTGACACGTGAAGGGTAGTATTACAGGAAACCTATTATTAATTTTGATGCATTCACCTCTTCAAACCAGATATGTGGCCATAAATAAAACTGGTAAATGTATATCATAGATATGGATGTTAATTGAATATGCGACAAGACATAAGAGCCGAATTCTGCTTACTTTTACTAACTACATTAGACCTGTTAATAATAAATTATTTTATCACCCCCGCAAATGAAGTTATCAGCGATGTGTTATTTAAAGAATAAGAAAAAGTAAGATAATTAATACGGGTACTTCAGATCCCTTTATTGGTAAAGCCAGGGCCAAACGTTTTGCGACATCCTAAAATTTTCTAATTTTGTGTGACTTAAGTCAGATAATTAAACCTGCTGAATTCTCATAATAATGGTACGTTAGCATATCGAAGTGCAAAAAGATATGTAGTTTGTTTGTTTTTCTCCACACACCGGGACAACTTGGAGAAGTGAGACGATTCGAAATCCAATACTCAGATACATGTTTTCCCGAAGAGACCGAGAAATAAATCATGGCGTCCAGTGTGGGTTAGTTAGAAGTATTTAGAAGTGGAGATGGGCAATGAGGCGTCAGGCCATACGAACATGGTTTGAAGCTAGAACGTGCTACAGGCATTTACAGAGTAGTACGAAACGTTCGGTCATGGCTGTAATAAGTGAGACAGTAATGAGCTACCAACTTTCGAAACCTTTTTCTGTTTCCAACATTTGATTATCCCGATGTCAGTGGCATTGAAAAATTGCGGGACCCTTTCTTATTTGTGGAGTCGACGACGAAACGATACAAATTAAGGGATCTGGGAAAATAGAGTCCTGCGGAGACTAAGACTGATCGAGCTAAATGTTTTTCGTATAAATTGGTAGCTGCTTTTAATCCTCTTGTTCGGACTTTCAGCTGGAAGCCAGCTGAACGTTGCAATGATTCCACGTCCTGGCGAGAGCATCCCTGTTGTTAATGAATTTTCCTCACAGAATTTCAAAGGTCGCTCACCCGTCTGAAATGACGCCAGTCTCTTTTCTCCTATGCTTCATTTTCACTTTCAAGGAATCTCCCTTTTATTCGATGTAATTACGTTTTTTTCATTATTGATCTGACATTTATTAACTCTGCGGACCTCTGCGACTGTTTATTTCAGTTTGGAAATAGTCATCAGGTCCACCCGTTTATACAGCTGCCTGGGAAGCAATCAGTGACTTGCACCTATTTTAATTAATGATTCAGCTGTAACCTTTACGAACCGGCTAAGGGAAAAGGTAGGCGAGACTCGGACGAAGCATCATTTGAAGGCAATCGTTAGAGTTAGTAAAACTAGCGTAACTGGTGGACGAAATGTTTTATAACTGAAACAGGGAGTCGTCAGAAGTAGCTAAACGCCTCATTATGTAAACCAATCCGATTTTTGCTCACCCGATCCATAGCTGACTCCTTGTTTTGTGTGAGGGGAAAAGGGCAGATCCGCCATGTACTGATTCAAAACATTAAATTCGTATTCAAAATGAATAGAGAAGTATCCCTTTATAAACCGGTGTCTGTTCGCATCTGACGGGTTTTAAAAAAGAATTTCAGTTGGTATAGTGACCGTCGACGAACATGTTTATATACGTCACTCCAGAAAATATGAATAAATTCCTGCAACTTTCGTTATCTAAGCTGCGGCTAATTCAAAACTGCATCGTCGTCGTGTGATGAAGACAGCGACTTGTTATTTCAAAAGTTAACAGAGAAGAAATGTGCCACCAACCTCACTTACTGTCAGTCAGGTTTTTCGAACAGCTCTTACGAAAGGAGGAATATACTTCAACCTAGAGCAGTGAACTGGTTAAAGTAATTAATAAAAATCGTATTGGCACTCCCGGTTAACTTGGGGCTAACCTAGTAGCAGGAAACTCTCCCTCTTTTTGTTACAGTTTCAAGGTGAACCATCGGTTTGGCGGAGCCCAGAGGTTCGTTGTGATTGATTCGCGGACCGACCGTTGCCCTGTAATTTTGCTTGACCAGATTTCCTCTGTCTCCAGTTAATCACCGGCTAAAGGTCGGCGTCGACATCTTATCAAACGGCATCCATCATGCGTGCTGGCAAGGCGCCACAAGAAGCCGATGTGCCAATCTCGGTGCGCAGTACACGCTAGCCTGTCGATGGACCCAGCCATAGCATCCCGGATACCAAAGGCAGTCCTCTTGCAAAGACCGGCCAAAGAAAACGGCAAGATCCACACTTTCTGGCTTCTCTTGGGTCATTGTCACTCGTGCCGAGACGCGGAAGAACCCGGACAGCACTTTCGCGAACTCTTCGCGAAATAAAAACCTGTCCTTTCCGCCAGTTACGTACGCAACAAAGGAAGTGAGATTTCGAAAGGATTAAAAAATAAACAGATATTAATGCTGCGGTATTTCTTTAGAGACGGTAGTACACTCAGAACGATAGGCAGACGCGCCCACAAGCTGAAGGTGCGAACCATGCTGAAGGTTCACTACAGCACTTTGAAATGTACAGTAGCAGATCAAAATGGTCTAACTCAGTATGCTAGAACTACGTGGATTCTAAGCAGAGGTCATATGGGAGCGTGTTAGAAATCTTTCCAGCAGAGGTGAAACCTAACAGCTGTGGGAGAAAGGAAAAGGCTATATAGACTAAGGTGATGGGAGCCGGATCGTAGCCTAGACGGTAGTGGGTGTTTTCAGTCGAGATGTGAAGACTTATACACTGAGAAAAGTTATTGCAAAACTTTTAATTTAGCGGCTAGAAGGTCATACCTGCCTGACAACAGATATCGCATGAATCATCTTATACAATAGTGAGGCTATACTATATCTGCTTTGGTGCGGCAGCCATTCATACGAAGGCTAGGACAAGGTGCCTGTTTCATTATACGTCGCCGCCACCCCATTCTTGGACCTAGGTCGGGTGGTAGATTACCGACAGTAAGACAACGCTTTGGTCTTTAGCCACCGGTTCTGGATATCTTACGGGGGTCCAGCGATTTTTAAAACAAATGTCTCCACATGTCAGCTCAAGAACAATTGAATCTTCCATGACAGGAGACACGGTGGCGAACCACGTGGTTAGGCGAATGTGCAACTTGAAAATAAACATCATATTTACATAAAAAACAGTTCTAAAAGTTTCAAACAAGTATCCCCCATTTGTAGCATTCATTACTCGATCGCAGGTCTACGATACTGATGATGTTTGGAACACGAAAATTTACAAAATATTTAAATAAATAACTCTCTATACAAAATCCTACAATTTATTTTTCAACCAAAAAAAAAAAAAAATTATATGCTATTTATAAAACATTAAATATAAATGGCAATAAATATTACGCAAAGATGACTTTTAATCCAGATATATAAAAAAGTTATAAAGTACATAAAGAAAGAAGGAAGTTAGTCTCTCTCTCTCTCTCTCTCTCTCTCTGTACTGACATCATCCCTCTCTCTCTCTCTCCCTCTCTCAAGGTCGCTACAATCCAAGTTTATTTATATATGTAAAATTATGCAGCAAATTAGAACTGCAATAAAGGTCTCCTGTATAAGAAGCCTAGATTATAAATTAAATCCACTGAACATTTCCTTTCTTCAGGTATGAATAGCATAGCTTCAAACCTGTAGCCATGTGCATGGACCCCAATAGTAACCCAACTGTTCGCTGGCGACCATTTCGGATCAGCTGATTCGACTGTCCGAATTTCCGAGTTTTGCTTCTTTTGGTTTGACTTAAAACCGCCTCGTGTTTCTTTTTTTTCCCGTTTCTCTTCTTCAGCAATGGTTTGACATCTTTCTACAGTGGGAACCTGGCAATTACAGCCACATCAGACAGGTTCGGGTCCCGCATCAGAACATCTGGATGCCGGACATTAAACTCTATAATTAGTAAGTAAACTCCCGGTGTTTGACGGTACAGACGTTAGGAACAACATCGCGCCCAGGGAGACGGCCAACAGCAAACTAAAGTAGAAAAAGTGAATATAAACAGAATTGACACAAACTAAACGGACGGTCAGTTCGCACAACCCAACCACAACCACCTTGATGGTAAAATTAAGCTAAAGAAGCCTCGTTTTGGCCATCCTTCTCGTCTTCGTCACCATCGGGGTGTTTCCCCGAGAAATACGGCCTGAAATTGTCGATTTACAGCAGTTCCTTCTAATTTTATTTTGTTTTTGGTCAGCGCGAGATGTCGTCGAAACCTCAAACGTCAAACAACTGGTGACCTTTTTCAGCACGAATTTTTGATAGAAATAATCAAAACAATAAGTTTTCTAGTTTCTATTTCATTTCAACACTAAAGGATCTTGGAACTTGGAATGTCTAAAAAGCGTTACGCAAACGTAAGACTTAATCTGAACTTTTTTCCAGTGGATACAATGAGAATTGGACAACACATCGTGGTGGCAATGAACCGAACATCACGTTTGGGATGTTACGTGATCTTTCTACTTCCAATCTAAAAGCTTATGTGATAAACAGTATTAAAAGATCCACATACCCACAAAATATAAACGAAATACATTCCAGCCATTGTTACCTCCAAGAATTATTTATACACAAAAGGTAATAGGTAACAAATCAGCTGATCATGGTCACTAAATGCTGGCCTGTCGTCTTGCTTAAGATAATAATGGTGCACTGATCAATCGGCTGGCCAGAGACAGGTATATTATTATCCGGGCGATTTTGCATGTTTGTTTAGTTATCAGAATCGTCTTGACTAGACATTTGCCCACTGATCTCCGTAAAATCAATGATGCCATCAGAAAAGTCGCAGTATTGCAAAAGAAACTGCATTTACACCACACAAGAATTCAATGCATCTTACATAAGTTTTAGAAAAATGGTCTTACGGTAAATGACGTTTAGAAAGAGAGGCCAGGAACCAGGTGATGTTAGAAAGTTGCCAGCATTTATATTAACTTTAAAATCTGTTAGAATTAGTGCACAAATCATTCGAAACAAGCAGTGTGATGCCAAGTCGGTAGGCGGGGTGACCGGAAAGAAGTCTTCCACCACCACCACCCGTGATATCAGTTATCGAAAGCGCCTTAGCGCTCTGCCAACGAACCTTGTAAAAAGCCGGGGGAATTTTGCGACGAGATTAGTCAAATTCTAACGTATCTGTTATAGAAAGTTTGCCGTATGGTTAGGCGCGAGTCAGGGGAGAAGTACCAACCTATGTGTGTCTTGTCCCGGGTCTCCTCAAGTTTCATGCCATCCAAGAGAATTTCGATTCAGAGTTCTGTAAGGAAATTCTTTAAAAAAAAAAGTTTCCGCCAACAAAATAACGGATTGCACTGCTGAACTACTGTCATTGTAACCATTCCAACAGCGAAGAACCAGTCTTTGAAGACTCGGATCAAAGGTGTCTGAAAGAGCATGGAGGCTGATGTGTTTGCTACCCTGGTGACCAGTTTTCCCGAGAGATGCCAGGAAGTGGTTCGGGCACGAGGCGGACCACTCAGTATTGAAAATACTTGGTTATTTCTTTGTCAGGAAGATGAAGAAATATTTAAGACTTTTTGGATATCGTAGTGGCCTTTATTTCAAGTAAAAACTGTGAGGTAGGGCGTATGTTTAATGAAAGCGTACAAAATAAGTTTATAGACTGTAAATACAATTTATGCAAACCTCTGCAAGATGTAAACTTGTTGGCTTAATACAGTATTACGTTAGTATTAACTGCACAAATAATGTTTGTAGATACCGTGTGTGTAATAAGTTTTCAGAACTTTAGCTTTTTTCCAACTGAAATTGCATTCGGCACATGTTCGGATCATTTTGGCTAACGTACACATAATAGAAATACTGCTGATCAAGCGAAAATAATTAGTGTGTTAAATAAAATAAAAAGCCTGTTAATGCTGAATATTGTTGTCTAATGGGAGTATATTTCTGGATCATAGGGACTTTATACAAACTGTATTATTCTATCAGGTTCTGAAGAACAAGTTAAGAAGATTCTTACGCACGTGGGATTTAAAAGCCAATAAACAGTGTCCATGTAAAATCAACAGATGAGCAAACAAACCCGTTAATTATAAAGTTTGTATAGTGTGAAGTCGAAAACATGAAATCAGCCTACATTTAAGGGAACAGTTTAGGATTAATTAAACACCTTACAATTTAGGCGAACTTTTACCCTATCTACACGAGCTACAAGAAAGTTATGCATATACAGAGTAGAATCACAAGTTACTGACCATAACAATATTTTATCTTTATCAATGACGAACATAATATTAATTTTTTTAAAAATAAATTGGGCTCTGCTTACTTTCTAAAAGGTATTAAACTGTACAAAAATTTCCGAAATTGTGAAAAAAACGTTTGAGATAGTTAACAAAAGATTTTCGGTTAATATAATGAAGATGAGTCGATCTCTAAAGTTCCGTTTATATATGTATTACAATTATGCTGGAAACCAGTGCAGTTTACGAACTGTTGTTGAAATGAAAATATTAATGTTTGTTTAACTGTTTAAGTTTATCAAAGCTTCAATAATTGTAGTCTGTCATTTGATATTAAGACGATTAAAATGTATTTTATCTTTAAATTCTGAAACGATATGCATTAACTGAACCCAATTGATTATTAATGTCCCAGGTGGTTTATAGATACGAGAGCTTATAATCTGTGGATATAAGCTTTACTTATTAATTTCCGCGCAGATACACACGCGACGTTACTCTATTTTTTTTAAAACTGATTGCACCTTGGGATATTAGCAAATTTACTGACAGAAACATTGAATCTGAGGCACTCTGGCCTAGAAAAATAGCAGTACTTCCATAGAATTATTGTGAAGAAGAAAGTGCGCTTTAAACTTTAAATTACTCGGGGGAGAACGGTAGTGATGGGTAACCAACCGCACGTTAAACAACAATATCCCATTTTTGTGGTTCAAAACGGTATAAGTCGTGAACGTAATCGGTCCCAGCATTAATTCTGCGCCTTTAAAATTAAGATGTTTCTCGGTACACGTTATTAATAATTAAACGTTAATTTGATTCATAAAAAGGTTTATTTTTCAGGCGCCTTCTATGCACTATACCACCTGTAGCTTGGTTATATCTATATCGCATAACTTCGTTGGGCGGACAGACAAGATTCCCACTCTTCAGCGATTTTGTCCAAAACAGCTGGTCGTCTCGACTATCTTTTACGTGAAATCTAAGCTGCATCAACTTGTTCACTTTTCGGGGCAACGTAAATGTTTATTCCTGGTGCCGCCATTGTCATTAGAAATAAAATTTCGCAGGTAGGGTTAGGGGCAAGAATATTGCAAACCAGTCTTTCAAAAATAAATGTCGAGGGTGGGGGGGCTGAAAAAAAAACACCCCATATATATTAAACTCTGTTTGCTTTCTTAACAGCGCCGACACCCGATTAGAGGAGAAAAGGGACGCGCTGACCGTGGTCGAATACAACGGTTCCGTCTTCTGGATGCCGCAGGCGATCTTTAAAAGCTCCTGCTCCATCGACATCACGTATTTCCCCTTCGACCAGCAGTCCTGCCTGCTGAAGTTTGGATCGTGGACCTACGACGGCACGAAGCTTGACGTCGACTTCTGGCAGTCGCTGCAGGGATTCGAGCTGACCGACTACATCTCGAGCAACGAGTGGGAGATCGTCGACTCGTCTGCCGTGAAGAACGTCAAGTACTACCCGTGCTGTCCAGAACCGTACCCGGACCTCACCTTCCAGCTGAAGATCACCAGAAAAGTGGCCTTCTACAATTACATTCTGATACTGCCTTGCGTCCTACTTTCGTCTCTCACCATGGTCCTGTTTTGGTTGCCTCCGGAATCGCCTGCTAAAATGCAGCTGGGTTAGTTAAATGCTAAATTATTTTCCTCCTTTTCACTGCGTCAGGGCATTTTAAATTGATGAGAGTTACCTCCCTTCTGCATTTAACCAAAACCGAAGTACTTTCTGAAATCAGTTCGGCAAAGTCCCGATTGAGTCAGACGGATTCGTTCAGTCTGGAAATTAAATAAGAGGTAGATAACTTGTCAGGCATTTTCGAACGTATGTACTGTAGCTATCTTGGATGACTATTTTAATTTCCTCTAATGTCCAGTTATCACGATGGGGAAAAATTCAATCTTTTAGACCGATGAAACGGCCGGTAAGACGTTCTTATTCTTCTACCACTGTCTTAACGAAAACTATGCTTCTGATATTAATTCCTGTAGACCGTTTAACCATCATATTATTGCGTTTCTTCGTGTATTTCTTAAAGGATTTGTTATAGAAGGAATGGTTGTATTGTTTAACACTGCGCATAGGAAATTATTGGTTTGCCAAGTTCTACGATATGTAGATAGTGGAATTTCCGCCTTAATAAAGTATGCCACTCTTTTGTCTTATACGATTAGAAGACTAGTGCCATTAGCTCCAAGACAAGAGATTTTATATTCTTTGCATATTTATAAAATTTCGACAGGTTCTGATTTCTGATTTGTATTCATTTCAAAATGTAAAAGCTTGCAATAGCTATCAAGTGATGGGCGCCTAGTAAGTGAACCAGGTCATGTTCGATACATTATTTCTTGTTTACGGAAATATTCCAAAATCCTTCGAGACTATTGGGGAAAAATAGGATAATAAATTTTATTAATTCAATTAATTATAGTTTCTTATACAGGAAATATTTAGCTTCGATAATTAGATTGTTTATGGGGTTTTAGGAAAATAATTGAAAAAGGAGAATATCGCTAAAAGCAGATATGCTCGTATTGTCAATGTGCATACTGAAATAATCCGTTATGCTGGTGATATCGCACAAACCGGTTCTGAGATGCTATCATCACTAGAGATTCCATTAAAAGATGTCGGAACGGAATTTTGTGACAGTAGAAAGTTTCCGTAGAAAATGTAGTTATACCAAAGACAAACAAAAAAACTGAAAAAAAAGAGAGAGTATCATCTGTTAAAAAAAGAGTAGAAATACAGAAATAAGATATCGCAGATTCTGTAACAACTAAAATGACACTGTTCATCTTTAAGAACGACAAACTTTTAAAATTCAGCTTTAAAAAAGTTTGTCCAGGAAATTTTTCTACCCAAGAGAGCACGAGTTTTGTGAAAAACCGTGCAGTGACCAGAACCAGGTTCTCTACTCGGTGCTCGAGTCTAGCGAACGTATTAAAGTAGAGCAGAGGTAAATCCGTAAATAATAAAGTTAGGACTAATACCAATCACACCCAACAAGAAAGTAATAAATTAAATCAGAGATGCACTAAATGCTGAATGACGTCGCATAGACGTTATTCATAGGTACGGTATAAAAGGATGTACATATATATATATATATATATAACTTTAAAAGGTCTACTTTATTATCAACCAACCGTTAATAAGGGAACAAACAGAAGAAGGTAAAAAAATAATTTTAAAAACTTCTTTTGGTTTAAACAGGTAGACACCAAATGAGGCTCTGCCACCCCCCACCCCTTCGCGGGAAACTCGAATAATGGTGGGAAAAGATTCTGCGACAGCTGGAGGGTTAACGAGCGCGGATAATTCGACCAAATGTGCTTACATACCCAGTCCTAGTGTAGATGTCAGCTGTCCCGCAAATGAACCATTAACAACCTAGCCATGTTGTTCTCTAAAGCTGTTCACCATGAAATGCACCCTATCTATCCGATTTCTGAAAATACAATTTTCATTCAATCCTCTAAAAAAAATAAATCAGGCTTCCCTGCTTACAGAAGTCATTTTGAATAAGGATGATAATTAATACCAAATAAAATATTCTCACCAAAGTAACAGCGCATCCTTGTCCAAGGCACCGATATCTTCTGGAACGTGGGACATCGTGGCCAACCCGCCTGAGATCAAAGCAATATTCCACATATGCTAAGCACACCTCCTTGTCAGTTAGTTACCTGCGGCCTTATTCCGTGAATGTTTGCCTTACTAACTATGTTGTTTTCGACCAAGCTGTAAATTAATCGGGTGAAAAACAGTTAACAAGAGACGACCAGAATCCGCGGTCTTTTAACAATGGCGTCCGTCTTCGAACGAAAGCGTATGACGTCACAGAACAGGAACGACAACTGATTCGCCTTAAACCGCAAACTTTGAGTTTGAATATTGTTTTATTACCGAATGGCTGTCACGTTGAGCAGTCGATATACTTAAAACTATATTTAAAAAATGACACGAAAAAGTATAATAAACTAAAAAAAACAAAACAAAAAAAGGATGTTGTATAACGATATATTGTTTATAGAGAATTTGTCTAAGAACATGTGAACAGAACAGAAGTCGCTAATCGATATATTCACGACACGTGACCTCAGTGTCAAGTGGAAATTAGAAAGATTAAAGTCGTTTGATTCTGAAGCAACTTAACTTATTTTCTTTATAAATCTGCTTTTCTGTTTTCGTTAATTTTGGGGGAAAAAAAAACCCCCTTTAAGTGCTGTTTACATACCATTACCTGTTCAGGAATAAGACCTTAAACCAACAACAGTTTTACTACACATTGCTGTCGGTAACCATAGCAACTAGATTTTTTAAAAACAAACACACCAAAACTGAGTAGTTTAATCTAATGTCTTTTTTTAACTTCTTTTTTCTGCAGGAATGAATATTTTTGTGGCCTTTTTTGTTCTTTTGCTTTTACTGGCCGAATCAACTCCACCCGCAGCCTCGGCGATACCGTTGATTGGTAAGATTTTATGTACAGTGTTTTTCAAAATCTGTGGCACCTTTTTGAAGCGTGGACGACGCTATATTTACTTGATATTTGGCGTGTGTTTACTGTCATAAAGATTACATCGGGGTAGAATGATGAGATCTTGACAAAGTTCCAGTTGCCTGGTTGGGGGGGGAGGGTGTCAAGATGAGGGGCCGGTAGATGAGACTTTCTAACCCGCGATCGCTCAAGCATCTCGCACGTCGGCTGAACGAGTGCGTCCGTGTGAGCTGGAAAGAATCAGGAAGCGCCGAACCTAGACTTCCGACCGGTCTCAGGCCGTTCTTTCGACCGACGAGTGGAGAGGGGTTAGGGTTAGACACTGTGCTGCTCTCCCCCTCAAAAAAAAACAGGGAAAAAGATACATCGGCGTTTAGGGCACTGCCTGTTATGATGGAGTCGGAGATTAAAGAAAGGCGGAGTAATCGATGAGAAAACCTGCCGTCGCGTAGGTGTTCACTCGCCGTCACCGGCGGACATGGAACAGACGGAAGAAGCTACGCGCTCTCTCTCTCTCTCTCCCCCCTACAAAATGTTCCGAGATATAGTCCAGACTTATGCAGGGACTACTTGGACAGAAATGCGGCAGCAGTGATGGAGTGGCTCGCGATGAGCCCTGATGATACAAACCCCGCAGAGAATGCTCCGAACTACTTAGGCACAACGTGGAGGGAGAGACATTGCGGGCCTGGTGCAAAAACAGAAAGTCTCGCATGCTGCACCAGACTGGCTACTGGGACTACAGTAATTCACAATAAAGTATAGCGCATCGATTTAACTTCTAAGGATTGTTAATGCATACCTTTCCTTTTTCTACAAATGACATATTATTAAAGATGAGAGAGAGAGATGGATGGAGATGGAGCGAGAGAGAGGTTTGTTCACTTCGCTGTCACCTTAAGCGTTTTCTTTTGTCTTCTGAGAGGCCCGTCAGGGACATGTCATCCCATATGCGGAAAATTGATCTCGCCGGCCGCAATAACAGGCAACATAAACAATCGGAGTCCGATAGCCAGTCGTCACTGTTAACACGGTTCGACATTCTTCTAGACAATCCCACCCCAACTGGCTCCTGATCGTAAACACTTGCATTGGCGGCCAGAAAAACATAGTTCGAGTATTTTCTGTCTTACCCTGTCCATGGCTGATCTCCTTTCCTTTCTCTAGCCATGCATCTTCGCAGAGAAATTATATTCTTTCATTGGCGAGAACTTTATCATCTTCCTAATCACGTAGCCGGTTTTCAGGCCTTTTCTATAATCCAATGAAGAGAGCCGTAACAAACCGCCGTCGACCGACACTAGCTTATGATTGTAATGTTAGTTAACCTCTCTTGCCGCTAAGCAGCTGGTTGTACAATGTGGTCAGGCTAGTAGGCTCGTGCTGTTCACTAGCTACCATTGCCTGGAACACGCTCGCGGTTAGTTCCGGGTCGACCGGTTGTGGCGCTGTGTACGTCCGTTGTGTACAAGATTATGAATGTCCGAAAGACGGGGACATGAATGCGCTTCTATTCGTAGACGCTTCCTTACTCTACGGTCTAACCTTTGGTTGCCATAGTTTATTAAAGCTGCTGGATCCCTTCTAATTTCCTGCTGTTCTGCATCTGAATACTTATAGGGGCCTATTACTGCTTGAACATGATCCTCATCACCCTGTCAACCTTCCTGTCTGTCATTGTGGTCAACCTCTACTTCCACGGCTCCCGGTCACATGTTCCATCGATTCTGAAAACGGTAAGTGGCTCATTTGCTCTGGTCTATTATTATTATTATATTATTATATTATTATTATATTATTATTATTATTATTATTATTATTATTTATTATTATTATTATTATTATTATTATTATTATTATTATTATTATTATTATTATATTATTATATTATTATTATTATTATTATTTATTATTATTATTATTATTATTATTATTATTATTATTATTATTATTATTATTATTATTATTATTATTATTATTATTTATTATTATTATTATTATTATTATTGAAGCTGAATAAACTGTGTGGCGTTTTTAAATCGTTGGTCTCAGACCCTGACCTATCGCTCTTGCCAAATGTTAAAGAATTTTGATAATTTGGTCCATGGTACAGACTCCACACCTCCCGCTGCATCACCAACCGGCTCCGTCAGTTTCTTCCCATGGAAACCGATAGTTCCAGGGGGGGGACCTTGAGACACGTCCCCATTTGCACTGTGGAGGACAGACGACCCTCGTGAGCTTTTATTGCTGAGAAGTGCTGCTGCTCTCCGGTTCGTCTACCGACCCACGTCGATGACTTATATTTGCAAATATTAAAATTGGTGCCTTAGTTCCTTCTCTTTAATCGAGGTTTTAATTCATTGCTTAGTTTTGCCGTCCTCACTCGGGCGGCTTTGTCTTAGAAAGTCAGGTCCTGGGTTAGACTATTTCTTCTTCCGCGGGTACCCAAGAGTTCTGATATGATTCCAATCAAGCACTAGCGGGAGCACGTGGAATTACTGCCAGTAAGACGGAGGTTGATTCCCCGTGCTTCGAGCGGTGGCTTGGCCATCTACTAATGTAAGCAACTATCACCTGCTTCCGCAACAAACTTACTTATTGTAATAACAGCAAGCCGACAATTAATATGGACAGCGCACTATAATTGGTTATAATATTTACTGAAGTGACAAACCACGCAGTAATTCTAATGACAACTTTAAAATGTAGATACCGTCACAAAAAAATTATATAGATTTATTATTGTATAATTTTTTTTTAAAAAAATTCAATTTCACGATTAATGATCTTTAACAGTGCAGTTACTACCAACCGGGTCAGTTTAACACGCTTTTGGTGTCACAAGCGAGTTACTAACGTAGGTTTTATTTGGCAGCTATAGCCGTTTGCCGTATTAAAGGTCGCCTGTCGTATTTCTGGCCATCGATGCAGTTGGTCTATTTTTATTCGGAATGAAGTTCAGTCATTGAAACGATCTCTGTCTGCGTAATTTTTTAGCAATTTTCTGTTGAACGATATATCAGAGAATGCATATAAGTATGAACCATGCTTTATGGTTGGTTTGTTCTCGTGATATTGGCTAAACGAATTACTTCTATTTTGGATAAATATAGCGGCCAAAACCAATTACAATGGCACTTAAAAAAAAAAAATGACGGAAAATATAAAGATACACAAAATAAAAGAGAGAAAATGATAAATAAATAACGTTTTTGTGTTTGGATATCGAGCAAAGGGGCTGCAGATCGAATGTCCGTAAATATAATATAGAATCTGTGTTCACCAGCGCGTGTCGATATCAGGAGACAGAATTTACTCGCTTCCACAGACTCGGTAATACGGGGATTTAAGAACTGAGCGTCTGTGTAAGTAACCGTGCAGTGAAAACATGTTGGTACTTGTTTTATTCGAAATGGTTTTGCAGATAATGGTGGATGTGTTTGGCAGAATCATGTGCATGAGAAGCCAGCTGTATTCGGAGGAGGAGCGGGCGGAAAAATCTCGAGCCGGAGGGACGAAGACGGCAAAGGAGAGGAAACACTACGACTTCAAGTACGACAAGGTGGGTACGTTCGAGATGCAGCAGGAAGAGACCTGGCGTAAGATGTCTAACCTGGTCCTGAACGGCGGCACGGCGGGCGTGGCCGAGTCGAGCGCAGGGACTTCTACCCACGCCTGCTGGCAGAGCATCTCGGTTCTGGAGTTCGAGGTCAGGGAGATACGGCGACATCTGAGACAGATGGCGGACAAGGCGGTCGACAAGGAGGCGTCGGACAAAATAGCTCGCGACTGGAAACTGATAGCGCTCGTGCTCGACAGGCTCTTCTTCTACTTTTATCTTGTCTGCATCGTCGTCTCTATATTCACGATATTTCCCAAGGTTTCCATAATGCAGAACGCAGCCTGATCGCGCGTTGACAGAATGGGGAGGAAAAACAGAAGACATCTGTCCAAACTTCCTGTAATCACGGCCTCTTCTATTCTGCCGAATGGTTACAACTTTCGGCATCACTTACAGCTGTCAGAATGTGCATGGACTGGATATGGGATGTAAGCAAAGCAATAACTCTATCAGTCTGAAACTGATTCAATTCTGGTGGGGTTTTTTTTCTTCTATTTCAACAAATCGCCCCCGAAAAGCCTTATTCTACAAAAATCTGCCAGACTGCCTTCTTCGCAAACTTCTCTTGGAAGTTCTAAATGACCGAAAACATTCTCTCTCTCTCTCTCTCAATCTCTCCATCTCTCTCTATATATATATACTGATGTCATCTCTCTCTCTTCCTCTGTACTGACGTCATCTCTCTCTCTATATATATATATATACTGATGTCATCTCTCTCTCTTCCTCTGTACTGACGTCATCTCTCTCTCTATATATATAATACTGATGTCATCTCTTCTCTCTTCCTCTGACGTATCTCTCTCTCTCTCTCGCTCTCCTCTCTCTGGCATCTTCTCCTCTGACTCATCTCTCTCTCGCTCTCTCCTCTCTCTCTCTCTGTCTCTCTCTCTCTCTGCCTCTCTCTCTGTCTCTCTCTATGTCATCTCTCTCTCTCTCTCTCTTCCTCTTACTGACGTCATCTCTCTCTCTCTCTCTCTTCTCTGTTTTCCCTCTTTTATAAGCCTTTTACGAGAGAGAGAGAGAGAGAGAGAGAGAGAGAGAGAGAGTAGGCAATTTAAAGTAAAAAAATAAATAATAAAACAAAAAATTTTATTTTTTATGTTGTGGAAATTTTGAATAGCCATAAGGAGAGACCCTTTCACGGAATGCTAAAGAAGCACCATACATGAAGTCTTGTGTGTTTGGTTATTGGTATATAATAAACTCATACTGTTTTATTTTTTGATGTGCTGAAATATACCGGATTAGTTATGATTTGTACGGTATTTCTAGGTTACGTGCAAAACAAACATTACAAACGATTTCATCTACTTTAGTTGTCTCACCTTGTTACCTTCACTATTATCGGTAAAATATCACTTTTAAAAAACCCAACAAACTACATATTACACTAAGAGTTTAGTTTCAAGAAGATTGTAACCTAGTTAATGATGAAGTATTACCTCCATTTTGAAACCTTTGTATTGCTACGTTTCGATAGTCTATCCTTTTGCCCTCTTCAGGCGTATTTCGTTCATTGAAAATACTCATCGCATATGTTGCTGATGGATTTCGAGCCGGGGATAGCTTCTTTATGGACCCCATGTGCTGCTACTATCCACCGTATTATTTCAAACATGATAACTATTAGTTGAGTTGTAGCTTTATTTAAACTCACGGATTGATTTCTCCAGGAATGTTGGCTTGAGTTTTGACAAGGTCTGTTGATGGACTTACTAACCACAGCCATGTATGCTGCTTTTGTTTTTACCTGTCCCTCTCTCCAGTGGGAAGCGGAGGGGAGATGTAGTGGCAAAGGTGGTTGCTTCTGCCCACTTTGATTGGTGTTTGTTTTTTTTTGGGGGGGGGAACCAAACTTATTCTGCGACTGCTGAGCCGTTTGTTTCACCTCTTCTTCCTGCTCTCCTTTGTTTTAAGAGGGCCATCATCAACCAGATAACATCATGTATGGTTTTATGCCACAATAAACCTTATTTTGTGAAAGGGTCGATTTAATGACAGTGACAAATAATATTATACCAACATGAAATCTATAATATTGTTTTTAATTTCAGAATATTTTTAAAAAACGTTTTATTTCAAATTGGCTTAAAGGGTCTATTAAAAGTCCAAATGTTTGTTGTTTTTCTCTCCTTTCAATCGACTGTAATTCTGTACCTGGTCTATGTTTACCTGGCATTCACTGTCAGATGTAGCCTTTGTATGCTTATTGACGGGCCATATACATATCTGTTATCGATTTATTTATTCTACTAGATGCATTTTTGGATTTTAATTAGAGAAATTATGGAAGAAACATGAATTTTACCTTTAACTCTTTGCCAGCAGATCTGATAGAACATATTTTCCGACAAAACTGGTGGCAGATAATCACGGTGTGCCCAACACTAACCGGCAGACATAACGCGACGCCACGAGAATCTACTGATTCTACCGCGACAGATCTAACAGTGACGTCATCGTCCGACGTAAACCGAGCGGCTCGGCTTTTAATACAAGTTGGGGAGGTTGCCTCTCGTTTTTGTTTAAATTGAGCAGCGAACTCCGTATCATCATTTCTGTAAAAAAAATAGTTCCTCCTATTTTGGCTGGTTTGTACCAATTCCTTCTTTGGCGTCTCGTCTCTCCTGGGTTCTGTCTTCTACAAGTTTCACGTGCACAACGTCTTCAGCGCGAACTTGTTGATTTACCGAAAGCGAATTAAAAAAATGAGAAGAAAGGACGGGAAAAACGCAGATTTAAAAAAAAGGGCCAAAAGGTTCTCATTCCCTCTTGCTCCGACAGGGAATACGACGACATGTCGGCGTAGAAAGGCGCGCTGGGGTGGTTCTCTCTCTCTGTCTTATGGAGATACTCAGCGCGAAATCAGCTTTTCGTTAATCGCAACAATACGCCGGCAAGACCCATTACTTGGTTGATGCGGTAGATCGATCTAGGAGTCTGCTTTTGGATTTTTTTTTTTTTTTAAAAAAAAACCCCATTGTATTTATGTATTTCCCAAGAGTGTCGACTGCGCTGCTCTGTTTGATTCTTCGACTGCCAACCGGCGCCGCCCCGCATCAAAAGAAGAGAATAAAATAGAATTATATATACTCTGTGGACAGACACGCCCTCCAAAACCATTCCCGGATCCGCACGTCCAAAGTTTACCGTATTTATTTATCTACTGAATGTTTTCATTATTAGTGACCTCTCTTTACCTTCCGAGCTGTTTATCAGAGATCATGCATATATTTTACTGAACCACGAGAGGCCATAACTCACCAGCCTTCAATCATCGCACTGTTATTTAAACAAACAAACAAACAAACAAAGTAAATTCTTTTAAATGATGTTTTTTTTTACTTTAATTTATCCTCATCCTAAGATGCGTGAAAACCGTATCTCACGTCAGCGAGACATTCACCCGGTTCGACGCCATTCGCGAGTTAGGTAAGGGGAGATCATCCATTGTTTTGGAAGCAGCGAAGCGTAGTTGTGACAGTCGTCAAGACGACCGGAAGTAGCCAGCCTTCAGTGGCATTTTCCATCCACGGTAAAAGTGTCGATGTAAGTATTTATTTTTTATGTATACTTTCTGTCCATCTAAGAGTTAATGTAACCAGATAAAATAATGTCACACCAAGTAAAAATTTTGTTTGGAATAAAATAATTTCTATACAACACAAGAGTTTGTTTTGTTCTTCTTTTTTTTAAATTTTTAAAAGAATTTTTTAAAAAATGAGCCACGGGTAAAGTTCTGGCGAAACCATAGTTCTATGTTATCCAGAAAACACCCAGAATGCCTCGCGCGACTCTGACGTCACCTCACAAGTTTTGTCGGCAGGTGCTTCCCCCCACCCCACGTCACAAATGTACTTTCGGATCGTTCATCTGGTAGAGGAACCGAAAGAATTACGCCGGCCTGGGGTTAGTTACCTACCATAGAGGGCGAAGACCGTTCGAAAGTCTGCTACAAGACCTTTGTTAACGAAAGTAAATCTTGTATGGCTCGTAATAAGCCACCCCGCTTGATGCCACTCCACGAGGGTTGAGGCTTTGTTTACGGTGTCCGAGTTAACACGCATCCCATGAGGGACTTCGTAATCGTCATTCCTATCCACAGTGGTCGGGAACTTGTCCTATTAACTAACGAATATATTGTCAAATGGTTTATAATACAGAGCCTCGCCGAAATTCCATTAACTCGGTTAGCGGTTGAAGTACACGTCTCTTCACAATGCATTTTTTAAAACTAACCCTATCCTCCCAGATCAGTTTCTGGAACTGCGTTTTGCTATTAAATGAAGCATGCGATTCAATATAATTTGTAGTCATTTTAATATTAGCGTCTAACGTTATTATCGATAGATTAAGGAGCACGGCGAGTCCTTAACCAGGAAATGTGTGGGTCAAAACGTGGAATGTGCTTTCCTTTATTTACACGGTGCAGTCTGTTTCGACAGTTAAAGGGCTTAAAGATATCGTATCTGTGTTGCGTTCTGAGTTGCAAATGTAAAAATGTAGCGACTGACGACGATAGAAGAGTGACATCACTGACTGGTTGATTAGTTCGACAGCCAAAAGAATAAAACCAAGTAATAATTATCGTTCACATGGAAGAATATTGCGGACCCAGGAGATGAGGAATGGAAAGAAAATTAAAGGTAATGATTTTATATTTCATAACGCAAACGTTACAGTGGAAAGCTGACTTTAAGTTTAAAAGGCCAAGAGTTGTTTGCATTGGAAAGTACAGTTTGCTACGAAAACAAAGAACTAAAAGGTATGTAGTCGGATATTCTCCATATTATTCAGAAACATGCAATTCACGGTGTAATGGTAATAATAACTGAAAATGCTGTAATACGTTAATGTTTTATATCTCCCCGACTGTCATCGATCGAGGGGGGTATTTCCAATGACTGGCCCTTTAAAGACTTTCGAGAATTATTATTTGGGCGATTGCAAAAATAATTAACCTTGGTGGTAAATTTCACTTTTGTAAGCATCTATGTATGAGGCTGGCGGCCCCTTTAAATGTGTCTTAGCAACGAAGGAAGCTGCGTGCAGTGGCTGACCAGAAAATAATGATGATGATGATGTGCACAAGGGAGACCCCGCGCGTCGGTGGCTGAGGGAGCGGATGTTTTTTGCTGTGGCTCCCGCACCCGTACCCGTTTCTCTTATCTATGCACAGACCTGGGGTTGGGGTGGGGTGACGTCCGCCAGCTCGACGGCGGAGTAGCCTGAAGAAGAAGAAGAAAAGAGGGAGGGTTTTCTTGATTCGATAGGAACAAAAATGTCAGAGAGCGCGCGATAAGGTAAGTAGGGAGGGGATATTAATTTGAAAACCCAAGAATATATTAAAAAAAACGTAGAGTTACTTCCCTTTAGACGTGTAATTGAATGTGTTTTCCTACGACTCTCTAAGATCTATAAAAAACGCTATTTACCGACGGTGAATTGATTATGCGTCGGGCGACAGATTTTGCGTGCGTTCACAGAGAAAAGGGTGGAAACAGATGAAAAAAGGGGGCTTTGACTTTAAAATGCTGAATGGGTTCAAAAGCATAAGAAAGGGGTTCGATTATTGCCAGGCAGGTGCGAAGGTGGAGGTTAAAGGCATTGTCTGTGTGGATTATTATTATTATTATTATTATTATTATTATTATTATTATTATTATTATTATTATTATTATTATTATTATATTATTATTATTATTATTATTATTGTTATTATTATTATTTAAAATAACTTAATCCCCTAGTATGTTTTACTCAGGAATTATTAGCGAACTAAGAGGCAGCTGAGACTGAGATCCATTAAATACAGGGGCTGGTCCATCCATCATCTGTTACCGAATAACCGCAAATAGGAAACAGATGTTTTCGTGGATAAATTGCTCTTTACCAATTACTACCCTTTAGCCTGCGATGTCGCCTCCCTCTTTATTGCAGGGAACTGCAGAAAGAAAAGAAATACAGTGTATCGAAAAACTATCCGACCATTAGAGAGAAATCCGTCTTTCTTCCGTGACCCGGTGGCTGGGATATGTTTACACACCTTCGAGGTCCGCGCCACCTGATGTTTCTGCGGGCACAGAAATACCAAAGACGCTGAGAATGTTCGCATTTGCATTCATTAAAATTATGCATCGGTTCCCCTGCGGCGAGAAAAGGCCTGACGAATGAATATTCCTAGCCGGATTTTCGTATTTGTTTGAGTTTGGATACCACCGAGGACAGACAGCAGACAGACAGACGCATACACCTGGACAGGTACTTCGATGTTGCCAGCAATCCACGTTATGCGAGAACTTGAAAAGAAATGATTTCAGAGTGGTTTTGTTGTTGTTGTATGTTAACTCTCCTACACGAAAGTTAATGTTAAGCCTACGTAAGAGACCGCGTAGCGGCTCTGCAGATGACAACAAAACACAACAAGCGATTAATGAAGTTAAAAGTGGCGATCTGATATATATATAAAAAAGACAGCTAAGGGTTAATATTAAGGAAATTGGCAAAGAGAGAGAAGGGAGAAAAGCCGAAAGACGACAGGCGGGTGAGGCGTAGAGGCCAACTTCGGTTTACACCCAGTAAAAGAAAAAACAGACTTCTTCACAGATGATTATATCGAAAAAGGAGCCGGAAATTCTCCTAAAAATCTCCAGTTTGGCGCTACCTCTTCGAGGCAGAGAGTCACTTGATTTATATCAGCTATTTTCCATCCCCCGCCCAAGTACCATATACGAGTTTCGCATTCTTTTCTGGTAATAATCTGAAGAGAGGCGGGCAGAACTCGGTTTTGAGAGAAGAGGTTAAAAGATTCTGTACCGAGAATCGAGTTCCCAGTAGGTAGAAATGATCATGGGAGGATTTGTATACAAGGATGCACTGAAAAGAAAAGTTGTCATCGGCAAGAGACAAAATTATATTTTCCAGCTGGCCCCGGCATAGAAAGTTATCATTTAATTCCGAAAGGAATAATGAAAAAAAAACATATAGCAACAATTTTCTATCCCAAGTCAAGCAATCCAAAAAAAAAAAAAATGAAATTAAAATTTATTTCTAGAATTCTGCAACATTGTTCTTGCAAAATCGCTAGGGATTATCTGAGTTAATCCCCCCTGTAAAACCTATAACGCGTTTAGCTAGCTGCCAGACCAACGGGATTGTTCTGCGACAAACGACAGGTTTATTACCGGCGCAAGCCGGAGACAGAACCCGGTCAATTTTCATCCTGTCCCCCATCCAATTACTTCCGTGTATTCGCGCGGTCTTCGGGTTGCCGACCTGTGCTGAATTCTTGCACCGTCCCCAGACGGTTTCTTCCACTCGGTTAAGTGCCGATCAGGCAACAGAACGAGATCTGCTACTCGCTGGTTTGCATCAACGGCCTCCGCCGCCCACTCTTCTTCTTCTTCTTCTCATAGCGTTACTCTCCATCTCGGCGCGATGATTTCTAGTGTGTAGTCAAATGTCTTCCGCCTATCGTGTACCCCCCCGACTCTTTTACACACTCGCCGCGTATACGATCTTGTTGTTATCATCATACATAATTGATTATACTCTATAGGATAAATGTGTGCGTAATGCGCCTCTGACTGTAAGCGTTTCCCCGGCATCTACTAGAACTTCTTTCCATCTTAGCTGATCGAAGATGGTCCCCGATGATGTTGGCGTCAGGGCTGACGTCAGGGATGACGAACACTGACTTCTGAAGCATGGCCGGGTGGCTGGCTGGCTGTTCGGTTCGTCTCTAAATCATTTGATTCGACTAAATGGAATTATTTCTCTCTCTCTCTCTCTCTCTTTTTAAAATTCTTCTTCTGAAAAATAAAATAAATTGTAAAAATGATTTCAAAAATAACGAAAGCTTTCAAATCGATAAGCCTAGCTGCTGTTCTGGCACCTCGGTCAACGATGTCGTCAGATGCCGGCCCATTCCGATCCCGTTTCTCTTGGTTTTCCCATTCCATCTGCAACCTTTACCGGAGAGGTTTCCATGTTCTGTGACTCGGTGGAGAAAAGCTCCAGCTCCCTCCCCCAACAACCCTTTGTACAGGACGGACGTTAATCCGGATTTTCAATGATACAGATAGGACTCTAGGTCCTACTTAACGACACATCAAGGGCGTGTTTTTCGTCTAACATGAAGGCATGGACCAGTAACAAAATAAAACTGGTGGTAACTGACATATAAACGGATGAATAGGTACGATTAAAGGGGTAAGAACTTACTGCAGATCGGCAAAATCCCGGAAAACGTTTTTTTTTCAGTATTCTAGAGAATGACCGACCGTGCGTCATTCTTCAGCGAAGATGGAGCTGCTCCGCATTTGTCACCAAGTATCAGCCTTCTGTTTACTAGTTATTCTTCTCAGCTTCCTTGGCTGCAGCATTTCTTCTGACTGAAATCAATGTGTGGACGACGTTAACAGTTAACACAGACGTCCACGTTCGCCACATATAAAGAGCAATTCAAGCTCACTTCATAATTGGTCTCAGTGGATAAATGATTCGGCTGCCACCGAAGATTTGGTTGGTAGTTGATGCCCACTTGCTGAGGAAACTGTTTCCTAACTTTGAATTTTTTTTAAAAAGAAACCTTTTCCCGGTTTAACTTAGAAAGATTTGTTAACTGAATTCTAATTATTGGCGAACTACTTCAGGTCACTTTAAAAACGGGCAAAGATTTACTGACTTTTTAAAAGTTCTTTCTAACCCGACGCTAATAGACAGTAAATCAAACACTTTAAATTGAACTCTTCAGTTGCTCATTCTGCCACTTTGAACCTGCCCTCGTGGATGAACAAGCTAGCATTCTAAACAAAATTACCAAAGCTATACCGATGACTGATCAATCAACAAATGGCTTTTCAAAGCCACATCAATAGCCGACCGATCTAGCAAAGTGCGAAGCTGTGTTAAAGACAGTATCCATCGGTAATCAAACGACACAGTCAAGAGGATCCGATTAATTTGATAGCTACCAAATCAATCACTAGTTTAGAAACCGATTAACATTTTGGTTCTGTTTATTACAGGTAAAAAAAACCCCACAAAAACTATTTTCCCAGTTTCGATAACTTTAAAATTTATTTTAACAAAATAAGTAATTTTTATTTCCATTCTGATCAGCTGTTGTGTAATTGAAGCAAGAATTTTCAGGGCGCCATTTTGATCAGCCAGCGGTTCAAAATGCCTACCGAAAGTTTAAATAACGGATTTCAGATCGCAAAAATAATCTTATGATTTTCGTTGACTGTTTTTTAATTCTGTAAACAAAATTTAAAATATTTTATTTACCAACATAAGTGAATTTCTGCTGAGTTATTTTTAATTAAAAGAAGAATTAAAGGTTTGATGACTTCTGTACGAGAATATCGTTATATACGTTTGTTATTTTCTTATTCTAAAGAAGCTCACCCCCCCACACACACACACACGCTGCCGGATACTGGATACTGTTTGCTTCAAAGGGTTAAAAAAATAGTTGAAAAATTCAATTAAATCATTAGCAAACGAAGAATGATTGTAATAAAGCAAAGGCTTACCGAGCGATAAATCGTTCGAGAAATTTCTTTTTGTTTAAAACGTATTTCTTGGCTGAGAATAGAGAAATACAAAAAAAGAGAAGGAAATATTAGGAGGCAGGTTAATAAAAAATATTCTGATTGTCTGTGTTAAATCAAAGGTAGTAATCTTATGAGAAGAGAACAAAGAGAAGAAGAAGAAGAAGAAACATTCACACTGCTGATTTATCAAAATGTCACTGCTGATGGTTTTTCTTTTACGGAAATATTTATTTTCGCTTTCCGAAGACGACTTCGCATCTGATAATTTTAATATCGTTGCTGGCGTGTAATCTGTATAAGCCAGGCTTCAATTTTTAAATTATTATTATTATTATTATTGGCTAACGCTATTTTAAATGCCATTTAGATTACACAATAAACGTATTGTATGCATTGCCGGCCATCAATCTGAACGCAGGACGGAGAAGAGACATTAACCGCCTAGAACGTGAACCGACATGAAATATTCCGATCGTTAAGCACCATAAACAGGCCAGATATATGCACGGGTACTTAACCGTTGATCCTCATCAATCGACACCAAGGGATCGTCAAGGAAATGTGTAATTTATGTGCAATCGGCTATTTTTGGCTCTCAAGATTTATCGAACGATTGATGAGGCACAATTTAAATAAATCCCTCGTGTAAGAAATAAATATAAAGATATGAATTGGGATTACGGGATCTATCTGCAAGAATTCGGAGCAGCCACCAAGAGACTGCGAATTAACTAAGGGGGGATAGAAGTTCGAATAATAGTTTTACACAAATAAAGCTGCGCTTAAAAGGCTATTATGCAACAGAATATCTGGGGGCTGGCATCCGAAGGGCAGTGCAGAATTGTGCGGACAGTAAAATTTAACCCCCTTTCGCAAGGGGACAGTGCATCCGTGAAAGGTCGTCTGAAATGAATGCAGATGTTCAAAAGGCGCACGGTGCTTAGGTAAGCAATACGGTCGTCCTAAGAAACAGAAACATGGTTTAAATGGCGAAATTGCATCCCGAAACTCATTTATTACCCTTAAAACTATAAAAAGGACTGGAGTTTTGAAACAGAAAACAGAGAATGTCATAATCGATTTGATAAAACTAAAATGGGGCTTTGGCGCGCTCAGACAGCCGTGGGTAGTGCAGACCAGAGAGAGAGAGAGAGAGAGATGATGACGTCAGTAGAGAGAGAGAGAGAGAGAGAGAGAGAGAGAGAGAGAAGAGAGAGATGACATCAAAAGAGAAAGAGAGAGTGAGAGAGAGATGGCATCAATACAGAGAGAGATGACGTCAGTAGTGAGAGATGACATCAGTACAGAGAGAGATGACGTCAGTAGAGTGAGAGAGAGAGAGAGATGATGACGTCAGTAGAGTGAGAGAGAGAGATGATGACGTCAGTAGAGTGAGAGAGAGATGATGACGTCAGTAGAGTGAGAGATGACGTCAGTAGAGTGAGAGAGAGATGATGACGTCAGTAGAGTGAGAGAGTGAGAGAGAGATGACATCAGTAGAGAAAGAGAGAGATGACATCAGTAGAGAAAGAGAGATGATGACGTCAGTAGAGTGAGAGAGAGAGAGATGACGTCAGTAGAGAGAAATGAGATCAGTACAAAGAGAGATGACGTCAGTAGAGAGAGAGATGACATCAGTACAGAGAGAGATGACATCAGTAGAGAGAGAGAGGAGAGAGAGAGAGAGAGAGAGAAGAGAGAGAGAGAGAGAGAGAGAGAGAGAGAGAGAGAGAGAGAATTGTACCGAGGAAAATGCATCGCGCAACTGTCAAGTGATCCTCACCTAATTGGTTCAGATTTTGGATTTCAGAAAGATAATGACTTTATACTGCATAATAAAGTAAGTTCACCGAGGTTGTCTATTGTCGACATCGGTAAACGCTGCCAGCGAAAGTTTCGGAGAGAAGTGGTAACAGTTCAAAGGAAGCCTACAAAGAAATGCAATTACAATAGGATCTGAAGAGAATAAGGAGCAAGGCTGATCGTAAACGTTTCCAACGTTAATGTTCGTTGCATTGAGGTAACACAACGTTAACGAGGGATAGAAATGCTTTCCCATTTTTAAAAGATAGCTTAATTATATTTATAGGATATTATATTAAAAGTACAAGTCGTAAATCTGCCAGTTTTCTTGCTGCTGTAAGTTGGTTTTTAGTCTCAAGCTACACCCTGCTACCAGTGAGCGAATAGTCAGCACAATGCTAACAAATGTTTGAGATGTCCGATGACACTTCCCGAAGTTGAGATCCCGCTGCTAAAGTTTAGAGGTCTATGAGGACAGCTAAGAAAGAAAGGTGAGAATCAAAATTAAAGATGCTGCCATAATTGTTTGATAAATTAGCTGAATGACGTAGAAAAACACTGTCTCTGGAGGAGTTAGTTTTCTCGTAATTTATCTGTCTGGGCGATCGATGTCTTTAATTTGAAGTTTATCAGTTTGGGTCCAGTCGGTGATTTTGCGCCGTTTTATAGGTTAAAACGCTCCGGATTGATGTTCGCTTTATGGGGCGGTAGAAAACAAAAAAAAAAAACGGGTGGGGGGTGGGTTCAAAGACCAGGTATTGTGCTAATTTCATGTGGCACATCTCCGTTTGAGCTATTTGCGGGTTATTACGCACGGTGATGGACAATAAACTGGAGGTCCATAAATTCTGAATTAAAATGACAACTGTAAAAGAGCACCGACTTGAGCAGGAAAATGGCTGTTTCATCACCAGAAGCAGTCTGATAGGTTTGAATGCAAGCGAAACTTCCGTGGCGTTTGTAGTAAAATCTGTCTACTTTTAAAATTCAGAACATTTAAGGCAGTCGTTTTGACACGCGTGACTACGGCATAATGTACCTGGATATTGTTTTTTTATGATGGTTAAAAAGTCAGCCGGTTCGAAATAATTCCCTAATATAATTTATGGGAATCTCAGTCGCCCACGTTAAAGTGGCATGGATATATATATATTATTTAGAACAAAGACATCTATACGAGCCACAATATTATTATAAAAGACCTGGCTTCCTGTGTTTCTTTTGGAAGCTTGCATTTAAAATGTGAGAAGGATGGTTATTAAAAATCTGTTGTTTAGTGGGAACGGAAAGTCAGTTGGCCTCCTATGTCTGTCATAGAACAGGAAGATCAATATCACGTCATATTCCTGAGATATAAATAGATTCCACGCGAGGATTGTCTGTGATGCAGTCGTTGAGGGACCGAGTTTGGAATGACTTTGCGGCAATGATATGTATAAATCCCGTCTTGGTCGCCCAAAACAAACTAGTCGTGTACTTTAAAGTCTTCCATTTTGAATCATTTTAAGCGGATTAAATTTCCTGATGTGTTTAGTGCACAGTCTAAACGACTTATAACCAATGCCTAAAAGGCGAGACCTCGACATTTTGGCTTTTGTCGGATCGGTCTATTTAGTAGACTTTTTAATGGTTTTCTTGCAGTTCCAGCCTAAGTTTGGACTCCGTTTCTTTCGTTTTATAACCTGCTACTCCGAGTTCGATTCCAGTTCGGGACCGTGGCTCAGTTGGGCAAAACTTTCTATGCGTGGTTTCTCTTCGGTCTCCTCCACCAGCCAATCTACATACGTTTCTTCCAGATACTTCGGTTTCTTCCGAAAGCTGAAAAGAGTATTCCTAGTAGAGGTCTTATACGTAATGACATGGCAGTTCAGTGGACTTAGCACATATTTTAACCCTCTTACAGCATAATCAAAGAAACTTGTTCGGCATATTACAGAACTGAAGACGCCACCTGAGTGGAACAGGATAGAACCAGCTACCAAAACCGCCTGACTAATAGCTAGACTTTTAACCAATCATAAAATGCTTATCTTATAATTTATATATACAATATACGCGTGGATGTTGGATATAGGACGTCTGTATTGATGTTCCTAATCGATATAGGAAAAAGTAAAAAGGGGGAGGTTAAAACCGGTTTCCGAAGTGCATTACCTTAGCAGGAACGTTCGCGTAATCGAAATAATGGCATCGAAGGCGTCCCGTTGAATAAGTGTCCCCGCTACGGTAAATTTTGGCTATTAATCCTGCTCCTCTTTAATTAAATTCCCACACCTACTCAGCTCCACCATCCATCAACCGAAGTCTAAATATATGACGGCTCTGTCACCGCCCTCGTCTGTCAAAGGAACCCTGACTTTAAGAGATATGCCAAATCAAGATCTTTATGACTAATAATCTTTTCGTAGAGGAGCAAGTGTTTTCGAGAAATACCAGTTAATGTACTTTGTTTTCTTTTACTAAAGAGTTAGTCGATTCGTCCGGTAATATTAATTAGCAAAACCTATGATGGGCCGTAAACTCTTTTTTAGCAATTTAAAATTTTTGATAATGTAAATCACTTATTAATCTCTTTTTTTTGTCATGCAATAAACTGTTTCTCCAGTAGATTGTGCTGGATTAGAACTTATTTTTATTGTTTTTTTATTCGTACAAAACAAGTTAAATTGTAATATTTACAAGTTGAACATGACGATTTTATTAAACGTTTAGTAAAGTGAAATGCGGCGATAGAACCCTGGTATTTAATTGTAGTCCAACTTTCCCTCTCTTATATAATTACATGCTCATATGCAGCAACAACAATAAAAAACATTTATAAAATCAAATTACTTGAAAAGAGCTGTCGAAACAATTCTTCGCGATTCAGGCTAATAACATCAACATTTAAAAAAATTCTTTATGTTTTTCATAAATTCTTTGCTATTTCGTACACACAAAAGTAGATAAAAGGCAAAAGAAGCCTTTCACCGAATTACCTTCTGAACGACCCGAGATACAGGCGCACGTTTCTCCATTAAAGTTGGTTATTAATACAGCGAATCCTACACAAAACTACTTCCTTGTTAGTGGGACTTTGTATGTCTTAGGGTCTAGGGGACTCTAGGCTCTAAAACTACATTTATGTTATTAGATGAAGGGCGAGGAAGACTCAGATTTCTTCATTTAATATAATTGCCTGTTTAGAAGGCATGTTTGCACATTGTTCGTAAGTGAGTAATTAGCACAAAACGTTTCCAGATGGGATTTTTAAAATTCAGGTCTTTTCATTTGAAAAGATACCAGAAAACATGGCACTGATTGCCAATTTAAACGATTACTCGAGTAGAATGACCTTGTTTTTAATGGATCGGTGAATAACATGCAATGTCCGTCTTCACTACTACATATTATTTAAAGCTATCATCAGAAAGTATCACAAAAATATCTATTTTGACTGTAAATAGGATGCAAGGTTCCACCTTTATAGGTAAATGTCAGGTGACGTTTATGAGTATCATTCATTGTCACGTAGTACTCAATGTTATAGCGAATACGTAAAGGCTGTTATACCCACGTGTGCTTCCTAATGTCGTTTACTGTTTAACTTCAAGCATTCATTTTTATGACTAAAAATCGTATGAAGTTTGCCCTTTAAATTAATGTTATAAAAAGATCTACCTTATAAGCAAGGTAAATGAATTTCCAGAAGTTTCAAAAAGCTGCGGATAGGTCACCGATAAGGCTGGCAGAGGTCATTCAGCTTCTCGTCGCTTTGAGACGGATGCGCGGTTCGAGTCCTACAGGGTGTCATCCCATAGCGGGGTGGCGACTACGGCGAGTCGGTGGCATTCGCTGAAGCTGTGATACCGATGCTAAGTAAATAAATGCCCGAATTTGAAAGAGCGCCTACCTATCCTGGAACCACTGACAAAATACACGGCGCTGCAGTTCTCTTTTGCTTTGCTCAAGACACTGACAACGCGTTTCGCTGAAGATGTTGTGAGCCAGGGATCCGTAGAAACTGGGTTCGCGAGACGTGCTATCGAACGTCAGTCAGTTCCTCGGTGGCCTCGCGTCTGGCTATTGGCCAGGCTCACACAGAGTTGAGGTGATCCGATTCCCTTTACCGCTGCGTTGTGCGAGAGATGCGAGCTGGAGGATCATCTTTCATAAAAACACTGCCCTCTTTGAACAGATGACTACAGGTGCATCTCAAAAAATTAGAATATCGTGGAAGAGTTCATTTTTTTCCGTAATTTAATTCAAACAGTGAAACTTTCATATATTCTAGATTCATTACACATGAAGTGAAATATTTCAAGCCTTGTTTTGTTTCCATTTTGATGATTACAGCTTACAGCTCATGAAAATCAAAAATCCACTGTCTCAAAATATTAGAATATTTCATAAGATCAATAAAAAAAAGGATTTATA
Source organism: Nautilus pompilius (assembly GCA_018389105.1). NCBI lineage: Eukaryota > Metazoa > Mollusca > Cephalopoda > Nautilida > Nautilidae > Nautilus > Nautilus pompilius. The sequence continues at coordinate 203,833 of JACATO010001118.1, forward strand.
ATATAGAAATGTCGAACTTCTGAAAAGTATGTTCATTTATGCACTCAATATTTGGTAGGGGCTCCTTTTGCACGAATCACTGCATCAATGCGGCGTGGAATGGAGGCGATCAGCCTGTGGCACTGCTGAGGTGTTATGGAAGCCCAGGTCGCTTTGATAGCGGCCTTCAGCTCGTCTCTATTGTTGGGTCTCGTGTCTCTCATCTTCCTCTTGACAATACCTCATAGATTCTCTATGGGGTTCAGGTCAGGCGAGTTGACTGGCCAATCAAGGACAGTAATACCATGGTCAGCAAACCAGTTACTAGTAGTTTTGGCACTGTGGGCAGGTGCCAGGTCCTGCTGGAAAAGTAAATCAGCATCTCCATAATGCTTGTCAGCAGACGGAAGCATGAAGTGCTCTAAAATCTCCTGGTGGACGGCTGCGTTGAATTTGGACTTGATAAAACACAGTGGACCAACACCAGCAGATGACATGGCACCCAAAATCATCACTGACTGTGGAAACTTCACACTGGACTTCAAGCAACTTGGATTCTGTGCCTCTCCACTCTTCCTCCAGACTGTGGGACCTTGATTTCCAAATGAAATGTAAAATTTACTTTCATCTGAAAAGAGGACTTTGGTCCACTGAGCAATGGTCCAGTTCTTTCTCTCCTTAGCCCAGATAAGACGTTTCTGACGTTGTCTCTGGTTCAGGAGTGGCTTGACACTAGGAATACGACACTTGTAGCCCATATCCTGGACACGTCTGTGCGTGGTGGCTCTTGATGCACTGACTCCAACCTCAGTCCACTCCTTGTGAAGCTCCCCCAAGTTCTTGAATCGGCTTTGCTCGACAATCCTCTCAAGGCTGCGGTCATCCCTCTCGCTTGTGCATCTTTTCCTACCACACTTCTCTTCCAGTCAACTTTCCATGAATATGCTTTGATACAGCCCTTTCAGCAATGACCTTCTGTGGCTTACTCTCCTTGTGGTGGGTGTCAGTGAGTGTCTTCTGGACAACTGTCAAGTCAGCAGTCTTCCCCATGATTGTGGTTGTGTACTGAACCAGACTGAGAGATTCATGGTATTTATACTGCATAAATAGTGATTTACTCAAACTCAAAATGGAATATTCTAATATTTTGAGATACGTTTTTTCTATTTTTTTAGCTGTAGGCCGTAATTATCAAAATTAAAATTAAAAAAATGCTTGAAACATTTTAGTTTACATGTAATGAGTCTAGAATATATACAATTTCCACTTTCTGAAATAACTGACAAAAAATATTGAACTCTTCCTCGATATTCTAATTTTTTAAGATGCACCTGTATAGGCATAGACGAGCGGAATGCTGATGTGTCAAGCAGCATTCACAGTTCCCATGCAGACAATTCTATAAGAGTTCCTTCCTTTGCTGGACGGGCGGCTCAGTAGATGCAAACAAGATCCTTGTCAGGTGTAACGCGAGGTGAGGACTGGTTCGGTGCGTGTATTTCCACTCGTCTTTTGGATCCAATTCTCGTGTAAAACTGCGCATGTCCCGTCAAATTTCCAGCCGGGTGTTGCGTTTGGAATTTCACGCATCACAAGGTTTCTGCTGTTAGGCGCTTTGGGCGATTTCCTCTTTTTATCTCTATCTCACTTTGTTTCTGTTTCTACTTTTTATTTCCCTTTCTTCTTTGAGCGTCGCTTGGTTGATGGTCTAAAAAAATTAACATTTCCTTAAATTCTAGGGGGGAAAAAAGCTACAGAAGTTTCATTTGTTTACCGTTACACACCTACAGTAATTTCGCTTTCCTGGTTTTTGATTGATTGCTTTGATGGCCTCGTTCTGACTTGGAAGCAATTTGAAAAAGGAAAAAAAAGGTAGATTTTCCTCGCAATCATACACCACTTTATCTAGTGAAATAGGTTTGCTGGGGGGGTGGATAACGAATCTCACATGAACCAAATGTTAGCGAGGTTTAAAAAAAACAACACGAGATTAGGAGCGGAGTTCTTATCTAAGAAGAAAGAACGCTATATCCAGTCGTTTGGCAGGGATGCGGACAGCTGAGGATATGAGGCACGTCACGGCCATGACGTAACAACCCGGCCCCTATAAGAGGGGCTGTTGCTTCATACCTATCATTGCGGTCTATCTCCTAACGTCAGGTGCAATCACAAAGATAGGCAGCAAAGGGAAGGAAGGAAGATGTATTGCTTCAGACATTAGTGGGGGTTTGTGTTTGTTCTTTTTTTTTTTTACTTTCTCTGAGTCAGAATTCCGTAAATAACTAAGACGTTCGTCGTTGACACCGGTTTTCACCTGCCATCCGACAGTTTGAGAGGCCATGGCAGTCTACGTGGTTTTAAAGCGTGCCACTACTATTCATGGTTTCGAATCGGATGGTAAAAATGCTCACACCTTACGTGGTTTTAAAGCGTGCCACTACTATTCATGATTTCGAATCGGATGGTAAAAATGCTCACACCTTACGTGGTTTAAAAGCGTGCCACTACTATTCATGATTTAGAATCGGATGGTAAAAATGCTCAAACCTTACGTGGTTTTAAAGCGTGCCACTACTATTCATGATTTCCAATCGGATGGTAAAAATGCTCACACCTTACGTGGTTTTAAAGCGTGCCACTACTATTCATGATTTCGAATCGGATGGTAAAAATGCTCACACCTTACGTGGTTTGAACATAGCCGCGTCAGAATCCACGCGTGACCTCCATGCGCCGCTGCTACATCAACGAGCTTAACTTTCCTCAAAAATTCTCCCCGAGCATATTCTCGTTGATGGAAACAGGAACCATGATTATTTTAGTCCGCGGAATTCTTCATAGTTTAGTGTACGGCAGAGGAATTATGCCACCTGTTTGTTTCTCCCTCTTTAATTGGAAAGGTAAGAGTGAAGAATCATACAATTACTATTCAAATTTCCTTTCTCCTGAAATCACGTCTCTTGTTATTTTCATCTCTATTATCTGATGGCATAACATCGGTCATCAGCAGTCGCTTCTCTTCTGAGTTTTCAAGTCGGTCAGAGGCGATTCTTCCTGCTTTCTTCGCATTGCGCTGCCTCGTGGTGGTTATTTATTATCTTTTTCTATTTGCTGGCTTCCTTCTGTTGGTATTTCTGCTTTTACTTCTAACTCTTTTCGCAGTCTGTCTTTGGTCTGATGTTGGTGCATGTGCGTCCCCTGGGAAATGTGAATATGTTTTATCCTTAAAAAAAATACCCACAGTAATAAGCATCGAGTTTTCTTTTTTGCTTTGCGGAAGTCGAAGCAGAAAAGAAAATTTTTTAAAAAATATATTTACAAAAATATACAATCACCTAACACCCATGGAATGAAATCGGCAAGGCGACGAGGCCGAAACATAGTCGTGGTGTTGTTCACTGGACGCAAAATCGCCAAAGAATCTCCATAATCAGGTTTCTCGACTGGGCTTCGATTTTAAGTGCTTTAAATCTTAATAACAGAATAACGGGAAGTAAGATTATAACGCGTCATGTGTAATCTGTGGAGTTTCATGCATTTGGGTCTGTTCCCTAAACAACTATAAATCGCTGTTGGCTTATTTAGTATGTTTCAGCTCCTCTTGACGATCTTTGATGATCCTTTCTCGTTCTGCTTACCCCAGTAAATTTATCTACTTATGTAGGGTCATACCTACCTGTTCGGTTACTAACAGGTTTAATTCTGTTCACACACTCTTGGAGTAGGATGTGAGTATCCATTACAACGTGAACTGTCGATGAAACTTTTGAATTCTTGCATCCCATTGGGACTCCCTATTTTATTTACTTATACCTTAATATTGGTAGTGGATTATATTATGGGTTGCACATTTATCTGAAAACGTCCGCTTTTGTTGACTATGAAAATAGCTTTATTTCTCCCTGGGTTTTGATATCTTGTAATTAATAATTTATTACCTGCTATTTTGAAAACAGCATTTTTAGATTATTACACGCGGTCCACTGCCAGCCAAGTCATTGACAGTAAATCTCATTGCCGTCCGTATTGCACATTTTATTGGTAATCCCGACTAAAAAGAAAGGGGGGCTTCAGGCCCATAACGGCTTTCAGGTGTAAACTAAATCAGCCGGCGTAGTCTTTGCGTGTAATTTTAAAAGATACTGCACAAGAGACTATAAGTAAAGTTTATCTTTACACGGAACTGCAGGAATCTACTGGTAAAGATGGGCATCGGGTAATATTTATAAAGACCAAGTTGCGTCCCCAAGATCTCTGCGCATATCTTGGAGTAAATACACGAAATTCCACCCTTCGTCGACCAGATCTGCTATTATACGGAGAAAGAGAGGAGAAACCGTGGCCGGACAGTTTGCCTACTGGACATTATATTTTATTTTATTTCACTTTATTTACATTCATTAGAATTTTAACATAAATAAAAAAGAATAAAATGCATATATATATATATATAAAATCATTCTTAAATTCATGTCTAAAATTTATTTTTTAAAATTCATTTCTGCCTCCTCTTGAATTTGTGACGAAGTCCATTTCGATTGGAATCTGTAAAGAAACTCAACTTATCTCACGAAAACGATAATGCAGCGATAATTTAAGATAGTTACAACAAATAGTAAAAATCCGCAAATGTAGCACAGTTATTCAACACTTTGAAATGAATGCTTTATGGGATAATTCCACTCGACATACAGTGTTCCCTCACAGCAGAGAAGGTAGGGTAGTGAAGTCTGTGACCTGTCCTGCTAGACTGACCACTGTGCTCGTTGGAACTTCCAATATACACAACTTGGCAGCGAGGGCGATCAGCTGGTAAACTACTGACGAGCGTAAGTGCAATTAAGAGCCAATTTTTAAATTAACTCTTTTGTTGCTAAGTGTCTGGTATCGCACGTGAGAGGAAGGGAGGGAGACCTTCATACACCAATCTCTTACACGGGTAAAGCATTTCTGAGCACTTTTATTTCAGTTTGGATTTTGTTATAAAATTGAAAATGATGTTTTAGCCCGATAATAAACTAGCGACGTGTAAAGGCCGGGCTTCAGGTTTTCTCACGATAGCCTCGCTTTCGTGAGGTTCTTGCATATTTAGAAGCACTGCCATTATTACTTACCATAGCAGCGTGTAGGGATTTAAAGGATTCAGCCGTCGCTTGACACCGTAATAGAACAAGAGCGAATTGTATTCAAAAAGCAAGCACCTTGTGCAGTCACTTACTATCCTCCGTATTTAATGTCAAATAAATGCGAATAAAGTTGTTCTTTAAATGACGGTCACTAAACATCTTGTATAAATAGGGATTTCGTCCAGTGATAGATTACAAACAACTGTTTTAAAAAGTGTCATCCTTTAACCCAGTGCCAACTAAATAACAAATGACTCTTTAAAGCCTTTTCTATGCCAGTAACCTATAACTTTTTTGTTGTAATTACTTTCACTAACAACTAAGGAATTGTGTAACGGTATTTTTTGTTTTTTTTTCAGTTATCTTTTCGCAATAAATTATATTTTAAAAATTCCTTTTTTTATTGTTTTGCGAAAAGAACTGTAGTCCTACGTAATCATAACAAAAAGTGCATACATATTTTGGTTTTGGGTGGATCGCGTCAGATGTTCGGGATGATAACATTCCGTAATCTACCAGCTCACGTCAGCCGCAGACCCGAGGTGTTCAAGTGTGGACGTGTGCAGATAGACATCTTGCTTGGGGAAGGAAGAAGGAAAAAAACACTAACTGTTTCGAGCTTCTGGAGAAGCGCATTAAAATAAGCTACCGTCAACTGATACTCGGGCCACAGTCTGGCTTTTAGCGACAATATCTAGTTTTTGGTAGGCAGAAAATTCCGATAACGCGAGCAAATCGAGCTAAGAGACGCATCTCGTGGCTGTAGGATGGTATAAACAAACGAGACAGCCGTCGTCCTTCTAGAATGCAGATTATCTTCGTAATGCTTTGTGTTTGTGGGGGGTTTGTTTCTTTACGAGAAAAACAGTTTAGTTATCTACATCTGAAAAGGGGAGGGGGGCTTGGAAGATGCGGAATAAACAACAGCTCCTTTCTTGATCTTTATGGAGCCTGTGAGTAAGAAGCACCTGACAGACAAGACCGGATTTAGCAGATTTCGAGCCATGGCATCTACAGGAGACGCGTCTGCCAAATGCCGAAGATGACATTTCAAATGGTGCATACATCATAGATTAAATGTGCGTGTGCGAAACCTGTCGTATTCAGATTATTGTAGCAAGGATCTGTTCTGACCAACTCTTCAGCATCTTTTTTTTTTTCTGGACAAACCCCTTATCTCTACCCATCCAAAAACACCATCTTTACATAAATGCTACCGACGCTAAATGTCATAAAAATGTATTAAAGGCGATCTTCGGGTTGTTCATATAAGTCAGTCGAAAACGGTTGAATATCAGTTTATTGTCTAACGATTCTGCTTCGTACTGCTTATTAAAAAGGAAGTATCCCTGGAGACGATGGATGTAATCCAAGTTACAGAAAATTTCGGAATCTTCGTAATAATGTTTGCGTTTGCGGTTCTCGTCAGCCGCCCTTTTATCTCTACCCTATCTAATGTATGCAGTACCAGTGAAAGGCGCTTATGTGTTTCTCAGATGGATAATACTGGCAACTGGTTCTCTAGGGAATTCTAGAGCTTGTGTCTTTCAAGTTTCCTGATCGTCCACAACGTTTATAATTATATATTTGTTTTTGCTAACTTTCGTGCTCTGAAAACCAAAACAAACGCGGGGAAATAAAAGCGGAAATAGCACAACTCAAGTAGCATAAACTAGCAAATGGTATGAACTTTACTTTCTATTTCTAGATACAGAAAACGAGCTAATTTCCTGCAAGTGCCAGGAGCATATGGTATACACACGAGAGGGCTGAACAAAATCAGCGCAGAAAGAATGCACGTGGCTAGTAGTGGGGGGAAACCGGAGTATCCGGAAGAAACACACCGAGATTAGCTAGCGCAAAAAAAGATGAGAGCCAAATCAATAGACACCAAGCGAAAATTCGGGCGCTTTTAGCGACCAGGGCTCAGAAGCCTCTCGCACCACCACCAACCCCCACTTTGGCATTTGATTTAAGTCGTTATTTGTTATTATCGTTTTAATGAAATTTTGAACAAATCCATAACGAAACGTTTCCATCTGTAATGTCTGGCTGAAGCCTCGGACAAAAGAAAAAATCAGAAACATGAAATCTCTTTAAAAGAGAAAGGGTTAATTGTGAAAACATGAAGAGAAATACTTTCATCATTCGGCCTAATATTGGGCGTAACATATAAAGTAGGGTTAGTGAGTAACCGGATGCGTGTCGCTGGATGCTGCCCGATTCGTACTGAACTGGCATCAGCAGAAAGAATAAGGCGAGAGCGCTGCAGGATGATAGACCTAATTCAGGCGGCGCAGCAGCACCTGTCTTGCAGGTAATCGTTTTAGCAAACCACAAGTTTGGTTCGGTTCACAGCGCTGGAGTGAGGTTGGCGGATGATGGTGGCGAAATTGTCTTCCAGGTTTAGCTCATTGATCCTTGATTGGATTAACATCCGCAGAATGAGCCGGCCAAAGATGCTCGACATCTTCATCGTGACCCTTAAGCCATAAACGCACTATGTAGGCAGGGTGGATCGGGCGGGCCGCTGTCTTGTTTGAAGTATCTGTCCCCATCCGGCTGCACAAAGCATCGTCGGATACGCTTGATCAGAAATGATGCTGCTGTGAGTTTTAGCATTTATTCTTCGTTGTAAAGAGGCTAAGGGACCAAGGATGTGGAAGCAAAATACGCCGAAAACTATGGCTCCACTGTCAGAGGCTTGGCCAGTCTGGACCATACAAGAGATGGTCGATTGATTCCTGTCGCTTTCTCTAAATCTACTTTCTCAAAATGTGCAAAAAACGGTAAACCCTGACCCATTCGCTAGTTCTCAGTCCAGTGATTGAATTCCTTACCCTTACTATTTTGTGTAACAGTTATTCTCCTCTTTCTTTCACTATGTGTTTAACTGCTTCAATTCCGCCTCGAAGCAGACATATTCCTCGTCTTTTGCGCATCGCTGATAAACTCCAGTAATTGATGTCTTGGAGCAGCCTACTAACAAAACTGTCTTGGCTAATGTGGCACCTACTAGACATGCACTATAAACCTATATTCATGATTTTATAGAACGCTGTAATGCCTTTTCTCTCCCTTGTATCTATTAGACTGACTGAAACTGTACTATTTCCCAGGTCATATATAGTGCTGCAAGGATTAACTGCCCGATCATGTAGTTAATCTAATTTACATCTGCAGCTTAAGACAAACAGACTACATAATTTCTAATAAAGTGACCAGTCAGTATGAATCATTATTTCTTAAGTATTAAAAAAACAAGGATCCAATATGAATCAGGCGAAATGAGTGTAGTTAATTATTAAAATTATTTACTATACTTCAGAAAAAATAGATTGAGTTGTGAAGCTTCTGGTGCTAAACGTACCATTATTAAGAGGGGTTACCATCGATTAGTTTCAGATCGCCATCTGTGGTTCAAGATAAACCAGAGAAGTGTCGTCGCGTGGTGAGGTCCAGTAATATGGCGAGGTAATTTAATATGAGCCACCACATATCTGCAATAAATAGTAACCAGCCTGAATTATTTGTTGATAACTGGATCTTTAGTCAATAGGGAAATAAGGGTACACCACACCACAGAGCTTTTGCCAATAAAGCGTTCTAAACTTTAGGGAAGAAGTCGGGGAGTATTTCAGAATCGTACTTTCGTTGTGATAAAAAAAGCGAATGAATAATATCGTCAGTAGGTCTTACAGTATTTCAACTGCCTCTGGAAGTTCTTGGATTTCCTTCAGCTGTCATAGGCATGAAAATACCTCAAACACTATAAGTTCGACCAACCGAAGAACTGCATGATAAACATCCGATCAGTAGTCAGCAATCGTGATTGTTAATTTTGGCGGTGATGTTCTAAACTTGCAGCCATCACAGCCAATATTCGCCAGCCTTTCTGAATGTAAGTTCCTTTTCTGTTATTTTTGCTTTTCTCTCTCCAAGCTATGGGCTATGTATTTAATTTCTCTGCAAGAAAAGCCTCGAAGTAAATATAAATTAGTATTCACCAAACTGAATGCCACAGAACCTACCTTCGGGTCTCGGCATGATTCTTGGAATAAATTAATTATATATTCAATCCAGCTCTTGCGCTGTGGGTTCTATACTGCTGATTAGCAAACTACAAGAACAACAAAATCATCTCAGTCGTTAGTCATCAAACATTGTCATGGTGAATCTTGAGGACCTACAATTTTACAGCAACTTGAAATAATTAAAAATAATTTAAATTATAATACCAGTTCATGAAAATAATACTTACATTTAAGAGATTTATTGTATCAGCAATAAATCTGGAACCACATTCGAGTTTTTTTCTCTTTCTTTCCCGCTTTTGCCTACCACTTTAACTATTATTTAAAAATAAAGTTGATGTGCTGGAGAAGAAAGCGCCATCCTATCTATCTAAGTCTTTCTCTAGTCTCCATAAAATGGTTACAAATGAATGTAAAGCAAAGAGGGCAAGAAGAAAATCAGGATTTTGTTTGGCAGAAAATTAGGTTAGCAGCTGAATATGTAATCACCCCTTCTATGCCTATCTATAGCAAGCCGAATAAGTCGCCGGTAATTAATCTGTAGAAATGAGAAGCCAGGCCAACCACGAGTTTTGTTTACTAACTTATTTCAAGAACTGAACTAACTAGTAAAACTACGTTTCATGTAGCACGAATATCCCAAAACAATCGCGTTATTTCTCTAAATAATGCCACAATCGACCTCCGTGCTTCTGATTTTGAAAGTTTGCTTGTTTTAAAAATCGAAGGCGAACCAAGATTCAGGCCTCAAACTCTATCCGTACAATTTTCGGAAAGCCCATCTTCCTCACGGTACAAATGCGGCTGGATCGTTCTCTTGGGACTCAGAACTCGCTATACAAGCAGCCGTCATTTTTTCATCCTGTTTTTGAAAAAACAAAAATTCTGCCGATTGGACGGCCGTTCAACATCTTAAACAGCCGCATTTTCTCTCCCGGAACTTCCTGCATCCATCGACACCAAACTATCCTGTCGAATGCAACAGGCGCCCTTCTGTGATGTTTTGGTGATGTCATCACATCTGCGGAAGAACTGCATCGGTGTTTCAAACGTCAATGTAAAAATCTGGAAAAAAAAACGTTATTTTTTAGGCTGACGCGAAACCCGGCCCTTGAACGTCTCGCCAGGACGGAGCATACGTCCACCCGGCCCTGAACGTCTCGCTAGGACGGAGCATACGTCCACCCGGCCCTTGAACGTCTCGCCAGGACGGAGCATACGTCCACCCGGCCCTTGAACGTCTCGCTAGGACGGAGCATACGTCCACCCGGCCCTCGAACGTCTCGCTAGGACGGAGCATACGTCTACCCGGCCCTTGAACGTCTCGCTAGGACGGAGCATACGTCCACCCGGCCCTTGAACGTCTCGCTAGGACGGATCATACGTCCACCCGGCCATTGAACGTCTCGCTAGAACGGAGCATACGTCCACCCGGCCCTTGAACGACGAAAACGTGGCTGCTTGACAGTTTTCCAGGACTTTATAGGTATGACGATTGGCTACCCCGAAATATTTTAGTGAAAAATACTCGTCTGAAAGTCCCAATAAGTATGTTAAAACAGAGTCCCTCAAGAACACCTCCGGGGCCCTGTCCGCGGCCTTTCCTGCCCTCCAGGTTTTCCATCAGGGACTCACCGAATGGTTTTAATGTCATCGTGAACAAGAGAATTTTTTGCTTTCGATCGACACATAATTCGTCAGTTCAGATTTTTTTGCATCTGTGATAAATAAGAAAATGTCTTGGACAGAATTCAAAACAATTCTTGTACACGAAAAACTATCATTAGAGGTGGACTTTTCTCGGGCGACTTATGTAAGACATACAAAGTTTGTCCAGTGAGAAATAATAAGAAAGAAATACTCTTTTTAATATACTGACTAAGTAGATTCACCACATTGGTAACTGGCATCCGTACATTCATCTAAAGGGTTTATCTGTGGAAATTTCCTGAAATACCTAGAAAATTGCAGTTAGAAACAATATAGTGGATGTTATCTCTGAGCAAAACACGCTTTTAACGCTTTAGTAACTATCGTGTAAATTCCATCTTTATGATGTGTAAACTTGGCCTTTTCAGTCAACAGATGAAATATGTTAACCAATGAGCCTGTAGCTGAACCTGCTATTTTCTTCGGAAAATACTTAAAGGAAAGCAAGAATTCTTGTGGTAAAAACAACTCTGTTTTTCCTAAAATGCACCCTTTTATTTGAATAATTTTGCAACGTCATTTAAGTCTAGAAAATTGTAATAAATTAAACTACATTGAGATTTATGGCCTTCTATATATATATAAGAGCGAGTCCATTCTGTCTACAGGGACATGCTGGTCCCTCTGGAGTTCTCAAACCTAAAAGCAAAAAGGAAGCGCACGTTTTCCCATCATGACTAATCATAGAATACAAATGAAATCTTTAGCTTTAATTAATTTAATTTCAAAATGACCGTTGTGCATATCTCTTCGAATGTCTACACACTTTCCAGTAGAATTTCCAATAACTCTATTATTTCGTGAATAGTTATTTCATCTTGATTAGGAATAGCATGAAACGATTAGCCCATCCAGTCTGTCATGTTTACTGAATTTTGAGATGAAACATCAAGAATTTTTGGTTTCAGTCCAAATCGAATAAGTTGGCTGAAATACTATATTCAAATACGTTCGATAATTTTGCGACAAACATGTCCTTAGCAGTAAACATTCAAACGAATATATTACCATATGGAAACAATTCCAATAGTTAATATTACTCCGCTGAAACACCAAATAACAGCTCGGGGAGTCGTCACAGTTTATTCAAAAGGACTCGAGGAAAATAAATGGTCATCAGGATGACATCTAAAATGAATGATTCTGTCAATACTAACAGTTCTATTATTAAAAATATTTTTTAAATGTCTAATAATATCAAAATGTTTGCCGTTTGCAATTATGAGTACCATTAACAACTGTGGACAAACCAAAAAAATGTTACTTCTACACGCTTGGAATCTCTAATTGTTTTAGGTGTTTTCTCTTAAAGCATCTAAAATTCAAACAGCAAATCGGATATTTTAAATCGTTCAGTGTATTCTGAATGCTTAAAAGTTGGAAACGTTCCGGTGACTCTATCCTGAACTCTTATCTCTAAAAAAAAAATCAATATTTTTCAAACAAGGACTCGACGCTCGCAGAGCGTATTTAAGGAGGAAAAAAAACATTACTTTTGTTTGATACTCAATTACTCGCCATCATTGTGTTTGCTTGATTTTCAGCTAGAATGCAGTTCTTCACATATGAGATTTTGGTTAAGAATCATCCAAGGACCCTTTTCTGAAGCTGCATTCGCAAGCTTAAAAAGAACGTTAAAAAAAATTTTGGAAATCATTAAAGATCTCATCTTTAATAAAAAGTTGAAACTTCATGAGACATCTCGGTTAGAAATGAATGGACAGCGTAGCCTATCAGACTGAAGTATCTGAATAAAGCAGTTGCAACTCTTACATCTCCTGCATGTATAAATCTCTGCACACTACCAGGAGAACTGCATTTGTCGTAAGGTCGTTGAGAAGCAAGGTGAAGCATGTTAACTCGTTGGAAACACCGCTGCACTGCTATCTTTCCAATTTTATACGTTCCTACTTGGTTATTTCTTCACGTGTGCACATGCTAGAACTGAAGACAATTAACCGCCTCGTTCTAATTATTGTCCGCGCTCCAAACTCCAACCAGATGAAAAGTATAATAAAACAACAAACAGTCTTAGGCCTTTGTCGGCAGTTTTGTGTTTCAAATTTCCAAGCTCTTAATTTCATCTTGACGGCGTCCTTTGCATGCTAAATTGCAGCTGAACTCGCCTTCTTTCATGGGAGATACTGTTTTACCTTGATGATAAGTTTTTTTTCTCTCCATCTTTTATCGAAAATACTCCAGTTTTTGAAGCAGGCATATGGCAGGCACGTTAAAAAAAACAAATATTTTTCCTCTAAAATTACTCTTGTTGCTGGTAGCTTTCTCCAGAATCGCTCAAGTCGAAGGTAAATAAGCCAACTGCTGAATCGGTTCGTGGCCGTCGAGATATGACGCGATAATGTGTTTAAAGTGAATTCAATGATTTTTTTTTTTTTTAAAAGAAATTTACTTAAGATTTCAGTCTATTCCACGAATAAATAAAACCAAGAGAATAAGTATCTTTCGGAAATCCAGACGTCCAGGAATAGAGCGATCTTTCGGGCTCCAAGGATTGCTGCCATAGATAGTCTGACGAAAGCCTCCAAGACAGCAGCTCTAAACACCATCGATAGGTCTTCAGAACCGAGGCGTCTTCGCGGCTAAGAACGAAGTGAACGACGTTCGAAACTCGACGAAAGAACCACTCTGAAGAATTTCCGAAAGTGTTTATTTTTTCCGAATTCGTGCTGAACTGTAGGAACTGCTTTCATAAGAAAAGGCATCCACCTCACAAATCTCTGACTACTGACAAAAGACGAGAGGAACCTTCGTCATCAATAAAAACGCGAAAAGATTAGACAATCCAGGAATGATCCAAACCCTTTCTTCTTAACCCAAGAATTAAAGTTCGTTCAGATTGGAAATGGCGGCCAAGCCTTTGTCTCTTGTCGTTTTGGTGAGTAACTCAACTGTCAAAAATATAAAAGGCGTCTAAAAGTCTGCTATGGCTTGAGGGTTGTTTCCTGCAGTAAGTACGGGACGGACTCGTCACATTTAAGGCAATGCGACCCGGTTGTTCCAGCGCATTCAAATCCTTCGAGAAGCTGTATACTGCCTGCTTCCCTCAACAAACAATGAGTTTAACCGCACTTCCAAACACCCAAACAAAACGACTTCAGATTCCTGAGGTTCTTTAACCGATTGATCCCTTTTTCCAAAAAAAAACAAACACCCTTATTTAATAAAAGGCGTTAAGGAGAAAAATTCCAGAAAAGTGTGGAAACTTTGGCATGTCTTTGAAAATGCTTGAAACAACTTTCCTGATGATCGGTCTCAGAGCGGAGGCGGTTAGGTCCAAAGACGATGTGACCAAACATCGAAAACAGAACCATTCTGTTATCTTTATTCCTTATCACGCGAGCCCGACGTATCGATTTACGGGTGGATAACGTTTAAAACATAATATATCGCCCGGGATGGTTTAAAATGTGTAAACGTGACTATAAAACTTGCACTCACTTACCACCTTCCTCGGCTACACCATCTTCAAAGGTATCCACAAGGAAACAACTGGCTTTGAGCCGGTCCATTTTTGTTTATACTGTATCAGTCATCTCCAGAATCACCTGGGCAAGTAGAGACCCCTTTGCTTCAATAGAAACGTTCTCTTCAAGGATAACCCGAAAGTCACGTGTAAACGAAAGGCATAAGCTCTTATATCTGGGCAAAAATAAAGTAATTCACGGAGAGATAAAGAAATAATGTGGTTTTCCGTACATCGACATACACAGGAGCTTCCAAGTATCGCGTTCCAATTAATAACATGAATATTATTGCTTTTGACTACTGTTACTTTAGAAATATAAACGGCAAGCTGTACATCCCGTGGTTGACAATCTTGATTTCGTGCCTCTCACCTCGCCAGACATTCATATACCAAAACAAGCTGGTCTGTTACAGGACTTCTAACGGGCGGCCATAGACTTCTCGAAGCAGTTATAGCCAGATTTGGGAAGCATGGCTTAAAGTTCTTCACATTCTGCATAGCTGTCAGCATATGTCAGTTCATTTACTTATTTGAACGTACCATAAGATAAGCTACAGAATAGCGAAGTCCTTCATTTATTTAAACCAGAATTAAATCTGGTAGTGAACAGTTGTTTGGCTTCTGGAATAATGAAAATAATCTGGTTTCTATGTCTATATTTCCCCCAACGGCGGAAGATACTAGTATGTTGTTTTTGTTTTGCTAGAACGAGTCTGTGATATTACGGTTTGCGCAGAAACTCGAATTTCTATCTAATAAATATAGATATATTTTTAAAAAAATTATTTAGCTTTAAAGCAAATCCGGAAAGACGAAGTTTTGATGCCCCTTTATCTACTAAGATTCTGTTGGATAGAGAACAGTTCTGCAAAGGAAACTTGGAAAACTTCTGTTTTTGCCAGAGGAGACGACGGATGCGCGTGAGCAGCCCGGGTGGATTGGGGCGGGGGGGGGAGAGACGGTTGGGCTCGAGCCGCCTCCTTATTCTGGCGGTGTTTTAAAATGTCGCTGGCGGTCGGTGCCGGCGAGACGGGTGGCCCGAACACACACACACACAAAAAAAAATGTTCCGAAACATTCGAGAGCAGACCTTAATCTTCTCTCCGGAATTCCAAAGCGTTTGCAACAAAAGAATGTCCGTGACGAACGGGGCCGAGTCGGCCGACCCCGTCCTGGCCGCTACGTGGAGCTTTCAAGAGCTCGAGCGATTTTCCGATCCGTCTTCGATTCTTCTCCCTGTTTTGAGAGTAAGCCCACCCCTACCGCCCTTAGAGCCGTTCTTTGCGCGGGAGATCACTTCCGCCACCTGCCGGCGCTGGGTCTTAAACAAGCAAACAGAATAAAAAGGTGTGGAGGCAACCTTTTTCCTGACACGACTGGTTTCGCCATTTCGCATAATCTCCGCGGATTTTCGCGTAAGGTCTGGTCTCAGTCTTTCGGTTCAGGCGAAAGCCATCGCGTCGGAGAATCGACGAGTGGGCACGACTCTGGTCGCCGCTCTCCGTGCGGAGTAATACCTCGAGGGACGGGGAGGTGTGAAAGAACTAAGCCCGACTGGGCACATATGTCAGATGCGCGGAAAAACGATGTTCGCGTATTTTCGAATAATTTATATAATAAACTCTAAGTTTTTGCCATGGAAACGAAATTTCCAAAAAAAAACCAACAACAACAGAGAACTAATTTAATAAAAGGGAAGGCAAAAAAAATAACTGAATAGTTAAGCAAAACGAAAAAGACCGAGGGCATATTTTCTCTTCTTGCCCCCCCCTCTCTGACTTTCCCCCTTTTTATTACTGTGTCATAAAGGGAAGATGGATACAAAAAGGTGCAGGGTAGTGATTCTGAAAACAAAAACAAACAAACTCTATGTGGCACGCTCAGGGCCATACTTTCGTTTTTAATATTTCTGCGAATACGGAAAGCACCGATCTGCGCCGTGGAGTTTCCGCCGAGTGGCCGTTCGGTGTCTGCCGACGACTGGCCGTTCGGTGTCTGCCGACGAGTGGCCCCGACGCACGAAAGCTGAAAAATGTCAATAAACAAGGAATCCCAGAGGCAGCAACGTGTCTACACGATGGCTGGTCCTGCCAAATGTCTTCCTTCTCCCACCACCACCACCACCACAACCTCCCACTAACCTCGTCCAAACTGGAAAACAAACAAAAGTTGGCCGGCTTGCATGCCCATACTTCTCGGGTTCAGACGTGTGCTATTAGATATACGGGCGGGAACTCTCGTGCGAGTAACTCCGGCGATAAGCCTATTGCAGAAACCTTGGACCGTCAAGACCTACGTCATGATCGGCCTTTAAAAGTCAACCAGCACACGGGTGAGTTACACAATTATCTGCGCTATTTTAAGAAAAAGTAATTAACTTATTTTATGTAAAAAATACTGTGAAAGTTTAGTCAAGCTCAAACTGCGGTGTTAATTAGTTTCAGCAAATTTATCACTGTTTTCGAGGATTACACGTAAAGTTTCCATCACCATTTAATACAGTTATCATAATTTTCATGTACAAGGGGAGAGGGGTTCTTCTTATACAGGAAAGATAAAGGGGAATATTTCGGTTAGTTACGATGATATACATATATATATATATATGTCGGAGAAAGATTATTTTTCTCGGCCGCTGAAGATCTGTGATACCATCAGTAGGTACGTGGGCAACTAGGCCATCGACAGTGCAAAGCTACTTACGTCGATCTTCAGTCAGCGGTACGTAAGTGAAGAGCTCTGTCTGGCTCTGCTACTTGTCTTTAGCAATTGCGAGAGCAGTAATGGTGTGGGGTCCATTAAGCAATGAAACCTAATTTGATGCTCTTGTCAAATGGGGCCCCACAAATCTTTGTCTAGCTCAACGTCTAAGTACATCCGGGTGTGTCGAGTCGTAAGTTCCGGATAATATGTTTACTTCAAATGCAACACTCGCAGAACACTGGGGATGGATTTTAAGCAGATGGTGAAAGCGCATTGGCTTGGATTAGGAGATCATTTACCATAATTCAGAAGAAGCAAAAATAATAATAATAATTAAAATCACTACGAGCTTATATATACTAAACAGTCCACCGGTCACGTGTCAAATAAAATCAATCTACCGATCAGACAGATAGATTTACGCACAACTAAATTTTATTTAACCATTTCATGGTAGAAATCAGATTATATATATATTTTTTAATGTACTGAGGTAAATTACGAATTTAAAAAATATCATTGTTTGCTCACTTTATATATCGCAAAATCTCAGCTTTAAACGGGAGAAGACGGGATCTAAATTGCATCTTTTGTTATATACCCAAATTAGGGAAGTTGTCAAAACTTTATAAACCTGTTAATAGTTCTAGAAAATGAGCACATTAATCAGTATTTCTATAATGCCGGCGGGGGCTGGTAGTAGAAGCTGAAAGGGCTCCGTGTCTTGTGCTATTAACGAAACGTAAAGGAGGTTATAACGCCGGCGTTAATTCCGTTGAATGATCTCAGACTCGCGGACCGATCGGAATGCAAGTGCGAAGAACTGTGAAGCGTTGTTCCGTTGCCATTTAGAAGCTTTCGTGTGGTAGAGATTAATAGCAAGGCTAAGCCATTGCCCGTTCGCAGAGAAACTTCAGGTGGCGCTGCTCGTTTTCCTGCGTGTTCGGTTGGTAACGACTTAACGTGGCGATCGCTGCTTTTAGATTATCGTCACGTGGCGGCAAACACCAACTAGTCTTCTAGGCGTCAAGAAATCGCATTAATGCGACCAGCGATTTGTTCCACCTCTGGGGACGCAACATTCAGCCGGAATTTCGAGTTTTCCTTCGTATGAAAACAGGCAGATGCGGCGCGTGGCGTACTCGCTGGTCGTGTCGGAGCTGCGCTATTTCGTTTCCGATGGGTCCGGGCTGCGCTTGGTGACGAAATGTTGACTTGGCTTCTGTAGCTCTTCGGCACCAACCCGGAACTTCTCTTCCCCGCCAGTCAGAGGAGTCCTAGAATATCCTTTTGTTGGCATTCCTTAAAAGTGATGTCCCGTTTTAACTACAAAAGCCGCTCGCTGATGTGTAATCCAGATGTCCATGAGCCTATACACTTTATGCAATTTCCAAGTTTTCGAATTAGTCTACAGGTTTTCTGTAGTCAGCATGTTCCTGGTGGCTCAATTTATTACCTCAATATGGAAAACAGCGAACTATTTAAAATACTGGACACATGCGCGACAGTTTTCTTGGCACTAGGTTGGACCATGTACTGCAAGAGAAACAATTATAATTGTGAGATTCTGCATATCACTCTTTTGATAAATGCAAAAAGGTCCCAAAGTACGAAAAGTTTTTTTGGCGAAGCGTCTAAATTAAAATATTTTTATTGTCACTTTTGTTTAACATAAAGATTCCTGACAGAACCGTCTATTTAAGTGCGATCTCTCCAGCAAACCCGCCTAGAGAAAAGAGAGAACAATGATTAGACGTCATCCAGTAGCTTTGTCTCGTATAGATACATTCCTATGATGGCGTTTACGTCTTGTCGCTTGCTCCCTCTAAACGTTTAGCTTTATAGGGCTGCTAAAAGGAGAGATCGGCTGCAAGACCCTATCTCGCGTCAAAAAAATTTACAAAATATGTATTTACAATTCATAAACATAGCAGATATGAGTAACCATCACAAGTTATGGAAACAAGGGTTACTTGGAGTTTACTCGCATACCATAACAGATAAGTAAGTAATACTTACATACACAAAGCATCTATAACCATGAATACCAAAAGACAAAAGTAAATATTTCGCGTGCAGCTAATCGTGGAACAAAGATTACCGAAACGAAAATATTTAATGGCGTTTATCCCTTTAAAATAATATTTGTATATGCTATTTTGCTCTTATTATCTAATGCTTGCAATAGTGTAGTCAGGTGATAATAATTACCTGATTCAGCAACAACTATATTTCAGGTGTGTCAGCTACACTCATCTATTAAAGGAGCAGGTTCGGATGATTTTTAAAGCATCGCCGAGTAAACCCCTGGTAAAAGTTAGAAATCGAGAAAAGAGATCGATGTGAGAAAGAAATCACGACGAATATTGCGTCGAAAACCGGGAAAATGAGTGTTGCAGATAAGTGGAAGAATGGTAATTATTTTAGGTGAAAGGGGAAATGTGAGTGTTCGAAGATGACTGGGCGGAGATGTTTAAGCGAGCAGAGCATGTGTGGAGTTAAAGAAATTAGTCGGGATTGATAGCAGAATTATTGCTAAGAAGTGCCAGAAAACTATTACTTAGCGGTAGATGTGATGGTCCAAGTCTGTATTCTAACGATTCACCGATTCCAAACTTACAACCGAACTTGGTACTATTCAATCTTACTCTAGTGAAACCCAGAGAACGTTAAAAGAACGTCTCGGTCATCTCGTCAAGTCACAATACGGGAAATTACCAAACTTATGAAACTGTATGCGAATTCCGTAAAGCTTACAACAGCCCCAAAATTCCTTAGCGACCTTTATCCGCGTTTCGAGACATTTGGAAATCATTTTCTCGACCAGCCATAAAAAATCATCTCGAAAACCAAGTCTAAAAATTTACAAAGCGAAAGCACCGCACATAACTGTGAAAATCTTTCTCCAATTCTTCCGGTGTTCTTGTAATTTGGTATCTAATAAAATACTTTTTCTACCTTATGAAGTCAGAATTTACACATATCTTTGTTGTGGAAATACACTTTTGCTATTGAGCTTTCTAATACGTTTCCCTACGTAATTTCAGCAATATATAATGAAGATTGCAGAATGTAATTACCAAAATAAGCATCTCCATTCTCCGATTAATGTCACTGGAGAACTTTACAGCTGTTCCGAAGATGATTACTTGCTACTGGTGAGACATAAGATGCCGCCATTTCGCACCGTCCTCCACAGGTGGTAATCGCTTATCGAAATTAAATGATAAATGTACTGATATACAAAAATTAGTTTTATCTTGCTGGGCAAACGACCTTAACAATACCGAACTTCTTGCTTTGAAACGGAGCATGTCTTACCAAGTGTAGAGACTCCAAGTCCGATAATTTGGCTTACTTTCGAAGATAAATACGTAATTAGTGGCTTTCGTCTCCCACATCGTTGGGAAAAATGATTTTGTGTGGTCACATTTAAATATGAAAAAAATTAACTTGTTTTTTTTTTTTGTTAGAATAACCAAAAAATAAAAATAAAAAGAAATTTAAAAGAAAGTTCTTTTTTTTCCCAAAATTTCTACTTATTTTCAACCAATGCCTGTGTGAAAAGGTTAGGCAGGCGTCTAGAGACGAGTTGGTCTGGATTAGAAGTCCGGCGCACAAAGGATTGTTTGAAACTAAGAATGGCAAAAATCTCGTTGGGGTCGTTTTTACCGACGACCAAATCTCCTGAAAAAAAAAAAAAAATAGAAAAAAGGCAAAAACGATTAGGTTTGGTTCGGCGTGATATTTGCAATTCTTTACCCTCCCCCCACCTTCACTGATCGCTGATTTTTGTCTAAAGTGAAACTTCCTGCCATTCTTCTCATCTGTTATCTGCTTGGGTTTTTTTGTTTTTTCGAAGCATCGTGGTAACCAGTTCTGTGTTGCAAAAAATAGACCCTCGCGTTATATTTCGTCTCGTCCGATACTAAATCTAATTGTCGGGCCTTCCGCAATCAGCGACTGCCAACTAAGTTCGTTACCAACAGTCCGTCGTCTGTTCCACGCTGATAAATGCCAGACCGTCTGACCCCGCCACAACTGAGAAAGACATTAAAACTACCAAGTCTTCCTGCAGAGTTTCAAAACAGCAGCAGCAGCAGCAACAAAGACGATCTGAGTTCGAAACCCTTTGGAAATACCGTTCGAAATATTTCATAGTTCTTCAAAAAAGACAAACCTTTAGTCACTTACAGATTGTCCTTGATCGACCATATGTGTAATCCCGCATCACCTATCGGAATGTCTCGGAAATAATCTAAAAGTGACAAAAGGTCCGTCTCTACATCATCTTCACCGACTAACACAAAGAAACAAGCGACCATAGCATTGACCTGTTAAGCTCCTAATTGGAATACTATCTAACGTGACCATAAAGTGATAGCGGCATTGGATTGCAATGGTGAACTACCGCAGCGCAAAGACGGTTGTCCGGAGTTTGAATCCCCGTCATCACTTGCTCCCGTACCACTGAGGTCATCATCTGGTTGCATAGATTTCACCCCCGCCTTCCTCTTTTTTTTTCTATATCTCAGAAAAAATTTTTTTAAATTCTAGTGGGAACTGTCTGCGGTAGACGTGTCACCATTAACCTCTGCATTCTGTTCTCTTCTGCTTAGTTTAGAAAAGCGACGCCAGGGGGGGTTACTCCGGAGGATGTCTCATGAGCCAACGCAGGCGCACGACTTCAAAGAAGAACCCTTCAGTAAACTGCGGCTATTTAAATATCACTTGCTAATGTGAACAATGTACCTTTAACTTACAGTCCGTTGAGCGACCTTTACATTCTAGCTTTTTGTTTAATAAGAAAGAACCATATTCCTTGATATAGATGGTCTGCAACTTTTTCCTTCTCTTTTAGTTACTTTTTATAACGTTCAGTATCAAAGCGCAGTTTCAAATGTCAGAATAAATAAAAACGTGTTGTTTTTCTTAGCAGATCCATGTGGATTTCATAATTGGTTCTTTGATATAAGCGACACCTTCTATAAAATATCCTCTAAAATTATATAGCCGTAAATATTCAAAGTGAAAAACGAGCTTTCAAGATCTCTGCTTGGATATATATATATATATACATACTAGAATTTCAAATTAAATTTACTTTGTCACTTTGATTTACTTAACGTCTATGCAAACAGTTCTGGGTACAGGGAGTGGTATGGCAGGAAAATGTATCAAATATGGCGTCCGCTCTCTGTCTGGTCAGATCTAAGAGACTATGCGCTGAATTACGGTTATCACATGCGTGTCTAGGGAGGAGCACATGCATGTGTTCGTATCTATTAAGGCGACAAGGTCATAAATCGCAGAAAAACCAAGAGAGATACGGGTAGGTTTTGATTGTTTCGCTCGGGGTGTACCGATCGGTGGAGGCAAAGACGCTCTAAACTTGGCGGTTGTTGAATTATGGTTCCTGTACTGTCGACTGGAAGGCCACCCACAGGCAGTCGTGGCTTCAGGCGCCGATCTTCGGCCGGTTCGGTACGCAGCCTCTATCTAACGTTTGCGCACACGCGCTCAGCGTTCGTGATTACAGATCCCACCCGCATCACGACACTTCCTCCCCTCTTACGAGTCCTGGTTAGCGAGATATAAAAAAAATTTTTTAGAGAAATCTGTCCGCCGCGGGCGTGTGAAGGCCGAAGCCAGCGACGCACGTTCTTGCTTGGCTAAATCGACGGAAGCGCTTGCATCCTCGTCGCAGATTTGTGACCGAGACGTAGGCGAACGTCTCTGTCTTCGCGGCCGGCTCAGGGACGATGTTCGCGAAGCGGACTGGAAAAATCCTCCCCGTTTCTGAGGGCGATCGGTGGTGGGTGGGGGGGGGTGAGAGAGAAAAAACGCGAGCCTGACAAAAATGCTTTAAACCGAGTTATAATTCCATTGAATAAAAATGAAATTTTAGCTTTCGTCGAAGCCGCTCACGTTTCTCTAAGTTTACTAGATATCTGCGGATTTCCACTTTAAGCCGCGTCTACGCTATACAAGCCTCCCCGAGGGTTCCATATCAGGCCGTATCGCGAGACTGACGGAGCCGAGCCAGACATGACGGTTAACGTCTTTGGACGCAACCCCTCGCCTTCTCACGAAAAGTTCGTGAGGGCCCCTGCTCCGTCTTTCACATTCTAACTTAAAAGTTCGATTAAATCCCAACCAACGCGGACCTTTTCGAAATTATCTTCGTGATTGCGAGAACCGGAAGCGCATTCAATAAAAAAAAAAAAAAAAACCTTCGCTTCCACTTTCCTGAAGTTCATCGTAAACGCAGTTAATAATAATAAAGGTGATACACTGTCTCGAAAAATCTGAATAGGGGTTTTGGCGAGCCTCTACACCATTCTTGCCTAAAGATGAATTTTTAAAGGCACACATTACCTGTGTTTGTTATCTCGCTCTTCCTCTCGATCGGTAAGTACTGATGTCAAGCAATGAATATGTTAGGGCTCTTTATTAGCTACCGGTAAGTCTTCTTCTTCTTCTTCACCTGGTGTCAATAATGTGACAGCCATATAAGTGCTCTCTACCAGAAAATACCATGCTTGTACTTGAAAACCTGGTTACTGTCCTTATCATCTGTGCAGTCTCGCATCCTCACATCTAAATACCGTTGTTGTTTTTTTTTAAAAAAATCACTTTATTACTTCGCCTTAACGTATCTTCGAATAATATACTCGGAGTTTCTTATTTCTGTCGATGCCTTTGTTAAATGAATTTTCAAATTTAATGTGAAAGTATTGGAGCACTAAGGAAATATCTACGCCGAGATCGATACTTACTCACTTGATCTAATCTTCACGAAAAGTCATATTGCAAATTTTATGAGCAGATTTGAGAAGCTATGGAGAGAATAGTTAGAAGCTTGTTACAGTAAGCGGCAACTAATTAATTTGGTTGTTTCCCCCTTATAATGGCGAGCTCTCGTAGACTGACGCATAACAGTGCGAATACACAAACGCATTCCGTCGATTGGCAACAATAAATCTGAGATATGATTATTATACTTACTGTCCTTGAAGTCTATCGGCCGAGAGACAGGGGCTGCTAGTGGAATTTTGGAACAAGCTCCACTTAGGTGTGGCTGCATTAACGCTGGATGGAGCCGGGATGTGATTGGAAAGTGTTTCCCCACCAGCTCCCACCGGGAGTTCGCCAAGTGCGACGAGTGCCTTCCGTCGCAGGCTCCTTCGGGTGGAAGTCGGCGCCTGACGGATTAAGGATCAAACGTTTCGCGTCAGATGGGAGAAGGAGAGAAATTATCCGAAAACGAGAGATTACTCGTTGTGAGGGCGACATGCGCACAGGTTCGGAGAGAGTGGTTCGATGATCGGCCGACACATTCGTGGATCTTCTTGTCGGTGGGGTGGGGTGGGGGTTGGTTCTGGTTTTCCTTCGATTGTAGAAGCACCACGGCTCCTCTCGCAGGCTGCGCCCGGAACTTCTCGCTTTGAAGATACTCGTAACGGTGACCATCCGTCCGGTCGTCGTCGTGTCCATCAGGACGACGTGATCCTCGGTTGGGGTAGGGGGGAAACCGAGATTTGTCCCATCTCTCGCTAATGGTGGAACCGTTTTAATTATATCCTCGAAGACGTCAGGTCTTTTAAAAACCATCTGTGTTTAGAATTTCCACGTCTCTCTCTCTCTCTCTCTCTACTGACGTCATCTCTCTATGTACTGATGTCATCCTATCTCTCTTTCTCTCTCTCTCTCTCTCTACTGACGTCATCTCTCTATGTACTGATGTCATCCTATCTCTCTTTCTCTCTCTCTCTCTCTACTGACGTCATCTCTCTATGTACTGATGTCATCCTATCTGTCTTTCTCTCTCTCTCTCTCTACTGACGTCATCTCTCTATGTACTGATGTCATCCTCTCTCTCTTTCTCTCTCTCTCTCTCTCTCTCTCTCTAATGACGTCATCTCTCTATGTACTGATGTCATCCTCTCAGTCTCTCTCTCTCTACTGACGTCATCTCTCTAGTACTGATGTCATCCTCCTCTCTCTCTCTCTCTCCATCTTCTCTCTCTCTCTACATCTTCTCTCTCTCTCTCTTACTGACGTCATCTCTCTATGTACTGATGTCATCCTATCTCTCTTTCTCTCTCTCTCTCTCTCCTCTCTCTCTCTCTCTCTCTCCTCTCTCTCTCTCTCGCGATTAACTACATCAATGGCTATATATCTGCGACACCTACGGTTTATAAGGATGTCATACATACGCTTTCCTTTGCGAATAAACATTTTCTTGATTAATAATAACTCGACGGTCTTGCCATTCGTATCACTCACCGAAAATGTCCAATTATCAAAGGAAAACAAAAAAAAACAACAGCTAACGAGAAATCCATTTTCTGTTATCTACAAACCACACTCATAATTAAAAAACAACATAAAATCTCAAATGTTTTCATGAGGAGAAATATTCTTCTTTTCAGTTCCTTTCATCAACCAAAAAAGAGGAAATAACTATAAAACTGTTGTTTTTTTACATTAGCTAACAGATTATTTGCATCAAACATATTATCACGCAGATAGAAGAGACACCCTTCTTAATTACTTCCACAGGATCTACTGCATTCATGGTTAGCTCATCATGGATGGAGCCATGCGAAAGGGAAAAGGTTTTAATATACATACATTACAACCGTGGAAAAACACAAATGCCATGACAGCACAAACTTTTCCGTGATTACCTTTCACAAATGATCTCGTAAAACGTCTGAAACATAAATATGGCTCAAGCCGTTAAAATTACATCGTGTTTCGGTTAGATTTTAAGAACTGGTCTATAATTGTATGATTGCGCTGTCTGGAAATGTTTCCTCTCAGGCCATCAAGCGGTGTTACAAGAGAGTACACATCTAGATGCCTGTGAACGAACTCTACAGTAGAGAAGACTGCGATATCGTACAAAACAACTCCGTCGTTCCTCGGTGTAAGTATATCAGTTTTATATCGTATATTCTTGTAGCCACAACAGCGTAAAGCGATTTAAATGAAGCATTTATCGGAAGTGGCCAAAATCCTATCTTATTTGAAAATGGACCAGTTTTAATTATAAATTAAAATCCAATTCTGCTAAATACCGTAATTTGTACGTGTAAAACTGCCAAAAACTTTTCACGTCTAATAGTTTAAATTTCTACTCGCTTTTCTCTTCTGAGCTTGTGCAGAAAAAAATCGGTATTTTGTGGATGAATATCAGGAAATCTGCAGGCGCGAGTTGTTCGATCCAAAAGGAGACATAGCATACGATCTGATAAGAAAGAGTTAATTCGGAAATTAAATTAATGTTTTCTCTTTTTTTAAAAGTAAAGCTATAAAAAAAAGATAGCTCCATTTTTTCTTTTTATAAATAGGAAATCCTGCTAACTTTTATAAAAGCTAACGATTGTTTCGAGGATACCGTCCGTTCTCCGGCCAAACTCTGAACTACATTCACATTTGAAAAGAGACAGATTTTAGACTTAGCTCGGACCCGTTTCTAAAATTCTGGGCTTTCCTCCCACTAAGAGGATGGAAATTAAAAGATAAGATGCTAGAATTTCTGTAATAAATGGATCTGACGTCGCATCCGCAGAGCGAAACTCTTTGTGTGGTCTCTTCGGAGAGGTGATTTTAAAAGAGAACTGTATAAGGCGACCAGACCAAAGCGCAAGAGGAGGAGGCAAAGAAAGATTTATGATAAATCGGAACCGTTCCATTTTTCAAGAAATGTTTTACAGTGAAGTAAATGGTCAGTTTATAAAGAGTGCCTGCTGCTCGATAATTCGCCTGTTTCTTCTCTCTTTTGTTGTTGTTGATGCTTATATTTAGAGTCTTGTCACGGATTTTCCAACCGAATGAAAGAAGCCTTTTGCATCTGCGTCAAAAAACAAAAACGTTCGAAGTAACCAGAAACTAGCGACTCTATGGAGGTTGTCATCCGCGATTGTTATAACGTCTTTACCCGACAACCAAAAGCTGTTATAATTAAGGCTGTCATTCCGCTCGGACCCTCTTACCTTGGTGCCGAAAGAATAACTTACGAAAGCCAAAACCTTATTAGAGAATTCAATTTTGGTGTTACAAAACTTTATAATTTTACAATACTGTCAAAAATTAAGTAAAACGGGCTAAGCAATAATATAATAATAATAATATATAATAATACGATAATAATAATAATAATAATAATAATATAATAAAATAATAATAATAATAATAATAATAATAATAATAATAATAATAATAATAATAATAATAATAATAATAATAATAAGCTGCAATATATGCTTTTCCATTTGTAAAGAGACACATGCCTCAATGAATACACTCGAGCAGGTTCACATGAATAATTAAGCTGGAATTCCAGTTAGAATTTTTAGCGAGGTGTTACTTCAAAACAGCCAACACCGGATACGTCGATGTTGCGACGGAAAATGATAATAATAAAAAGCGCATATATGAACAATGCGAAAGCATAAGGGACTTCGCGATAGCACCATTTGACACTTAACGAAAGTTATCGTTACGCATTCATTAACAGATTGAGAATGAGCAGAAAGTTTGATCAATTCCCAGTATGTCCGTAGGTCAACGTTGTTGGCTGATGGCGGTACGTGAAGCTGGAGAAGCTTCTCTTTTGTCCTATATAATTTTAGAATATTATACAAAAACGGTGCGCACGGGTTTGTCAGGGACGGAGACTTTCGCGGCTAATGAAAGGGAAAAAAAATAAAAATAGGAGCGCTATTTGACGTGTTTCACTTAAATGATGACTTTTGCATGTAGAACGCTAATTGTTCACGAGGTTTGTTCATTTGAAGTTAATGCGGTGCGAGTGTTAGATGAAGAGAAGAAAGTCGGTCACCATTAAAGACTGAAGTCCGATCAGAATGCGGCCAGCACCCTGACGCCATTCGACGTGTGTACGATCTGCCCCCTTCCAAGACAGATGGGCAGTAGTCTGGCGACTCTGCCCACCCTGTTCTCCCACCGCGACAATGTCTAAGATAACTGCCAGTCCTGACCGGCCTCGGGACGGGTCCTTAAGTGGGAGGGGCAACTATACGGCATTCAGTAAGAATCGAAAGGGAAGTTTTAAATTCCAAATAGCGGTAAAT
The DNA here is from genome assembly GCA_018389105.1 of Nautilus pompilius. Lineage (NCBI taxonomy): Eukaryota > Metazoa > Mollusca > Cephalopoda > Nautilida > Nautilidae > Nautilus > Nautilus pompilius. Next base: position 231,977 of record JACATO010001118.1, read on the forward strand.
GAACAGACAAAGTTTGCTTAGGTTTCTCTCTCTCTCTCTCTCTCTCGCTCTCTTCATCTCTCTCTCTCCATCTCTCTCTCTCTCTCTCTCTCTATATAGTGAGTCATCTCTCAGTCTCTCTCTCACTCTACTGACGTCGTCTCGCTATGTACTGAAGTCATCTCTCCTCTCTCTCTCTCCTCTCTCTCTCTCCTCTCCCTCCTCTCTCTCTCTCTCTCCTCTCTCTCCTCTCTCTCTCTCTCTCTCCATCTCTCTCTGTGGATATTGTCGTAATGCATGCAAATAAAGACGTTTTCTGCCTTTTCTGTCTTTTTAGTTTTTCTGAAATTTCAAAAAACATTTTAAAGGATAAGAGAAATAGACCCCTTTAAAGACGTATCTCCTCGTTTTCAGCAGACACTTACGATGGCGAGTATCTTGAACATACCAATAAATACTCAATATTGGATATGTAAATCAGTTATTTAATTATGTATAGATGTGTTCGCGCGCGCGCGGTGTTGATACATTTGAAACTATCATGCAAAACTGGAATATTAAGAAATGTACTGGTGAATCATTATAGGCTTTTCCTCCACTAAACAGGTAAGTGAAAACAACAACGCACTGTCTCTCATAACTGCAAAAAGACAGAGAGCAACATGGATTTATCCCTTCGACACCTGATGGCGTCTTTTGGTCATCTAGCGGACATTACATCGATTTCCATTAGGAATTTCTTCTGTTCCTCTTAAAAGATGTTCCTTAGTCGCCGAATGGCGCTGGGCTTTTTGTCCGGAAAGCATATTTTAATTTCCATTTGCAGGATTTCGATAAAATTGCCACTAGGGGAAAAAAATTGGTATTGCCATTCCAGGGCCCGCCATTCGGGTAGTTCTTACTGCTTCTTAATCTTCCCCTGTAGTTTTTAGACTGTCCACGCAGCTTCTACGTTCCAAGTAGTTTTCCATGGACGTAAGTGGCCTCGTTAAAAAAAGGGCCATGGTTTTATCGTCCCCGCAATGGACTCCTTGGATATTTGAAGTTGTAGCACAATATCCCTGCGCTTGCAGCTCTCGCCGCGCCAAACTATCATCTGAACCCTTATCCGACTGGTCAACTCCCATTCCCTTTCGTGTCGTAACGAGTTATCCGTCTTTTTGAGAAGTTTATGGATAAACACCGTGATCCCAGCTTACATATACCCTCCCGCTATTTATTACCCGAAGGAGTTGCTTAAATGCTGCGAGATTAAACGGTTGGTAAATCGAGAGCGCCTTGAAAAATTTCCGCAGACTCGCCACGTGACATTGCAGACTCTCGCTACGTTAACGCGTCAAGCGAGACTTTACCGTCCAGTGATAAAAATGGGCAGCTAAGTGTTCCCGCACACACCTAGCGCGGCTATTCTGCTTAAAAATAAACGGAATATTTTGCATTAATTCACAATCTACGAATATTATTATTAACTGGATCAAGTGTAAAATTTTAAGCAATATTAACGAGTGACTTATAGGATGGTGAAGGGAAAAAAGGGAGTTTCTTATTGTACCTGGAATTTTATCGTTTTAATGCACATTTGTATAAAATTGAGGCGTTCCATCTGAAAAGGTATTAAATACACAATAAATTAATGAATACCTTTTGAATCTCAAAATCTTTTTCTAATTGCCTAACTTCAATGACCGATCGAGTAAGAATACATTGTGGTGTTCGATCTTTTGTATTTGCTGATTTTCGATATTTACTTTGCAAATGTATTCTTTGTAATAGGAACTCGTGAAGAGCGCGTTTGTGCAAGTCGTTCTGTCCCTCGGTGAACATCAGCATATTTATTATTAACCCATGCATCCCCGCTATCAGCCATACCCGCGTGTGCTAGATGAAGTTCCCAACGCGCTGAACCCGAGGTCACAGGCTCGGCGATTTCTCCGCTGATGGCGGGTATCGATGAAAGAGCCAGTGCGCGGCCGTCTTTATACACGGAGAATCGTCGCAGCTTTTGTCTTCGCCGCGAGGGGGCAGCAGGAGTTCGCAATGTTTCTTCGTGTGCATTCTTAATCAAGGTGTACTGATCTGTTCAAAAAATTCTTTTGTTAAAATTCTATTAGCCTTTCTTTCCGAGCCGTGGCCAATAAGAGACGCAAAACTTTTTAAAAAAACGTTTGTCTTTTACCTCTCAACACGAGATAATTAAGTGAATATTTTATATAAAAGATTAAAAAAAGTAAATAACATTTTATGTAAACATTCCAAACATTTTCGAACAGTTGGTGTTTTAGGAAAGACCTTTATCTAAAACATGTAAGCACCTAACGACTCCATCAGAATTTAACGAGTACTGGAAGAGAAGGGTTAAAATAGTCCGTTTAAGCAAATGATAATAATAATAATAATAATAAAAAAAAACCACAGATGCAACTCAACGACAGCGTATCACATTAACACGTGACCGTGCTGCGGAAAACGTTTACACCTGAGATACGATTCTATCAGGTGCCCGCTTGAATTTTGTACTAAGATTTTTCTCTGTTTCCATAATTATTTCCGATACGGCGTATATAACGCCGACACATTTTAATGAAATGTTTTAACTTTAAACATTTAAAAAATTTTTAAATGTATTTTTATTATTCACCGGATGAATGTTGCATTTATCTATTTAATAAAGATAAATAACGTTTATTGTTATATTGCATTTAGATGAGATTAATAAGAAAACTAGTAGATTGTTTCTTTTCACGTGAGTCATTAACGACAAAGTAAAGGTGACTTTGTGTCCAGAATATCACTGAAATATTAAAGACGTTTTTCCGATTATTATTATTATTATTAGTATTATTATTATTATTATTATTATTATTATATTATTATTATTCTTATTATTATTATTATTTTTTTTTTTTTTTTTTTAAATTATTATTATTATTATTATTATTATTATTATATTATTATTATTATTATTATTATTATATTATTATTATATTATTATTATTATTATAAGCCTTCACTTGATTATCATACATTAACCACATCACCTTTCTGGATACCAGATGATGAGACCGTCTCGTCTGTCTTTCGGTGTTAAAACTAAAATTCATTGCAGGTAAATAAAAATATCGAAACTAAAAATGGACCAAAACAATAAGAATAAAGTCCCCCTTTCCCCACTCTAAATTTTCGATTTTAATTTTTAAATATTATTGCACTAATAATTACCTGACAATGAGATTAACACCGTGCTGTCCTTATTCGTGGCAGTCCCTAAGTTACTTCGGTTATATTGGCCATGTCGATGCCCTGACACCTGCTCAATCCAATCCAGCGCGGTCACATTGTTGGCCAAGCTGAAGACCACCTGATTGTATAAATTTAGTTTCGTGTCTCCTGACTCTCTGTAGCGAGAGTTACAGACAGACGAAGCTGACCAATTCTGCCGGTGTTGTGACCCAGGCATTAATACTTCTAATTTTGAGAAATGAATGCCTGTTTATGTTTGGACTGCTTTATATATATATATATATATCAAGACGGTAGAACAAGAACAAAACGCGATATATGCTGTAAAATAGCATTTTTTTTTTTAAAGAGCTACTTCCTGTAGTTCAGAGGTTAATAAGTTGTGACAAATCGCTATAGGTTATCAGCGGAAGTTCTGCGGGACAGCTCGGCTACTTTGCGACTTTTACCATGGCGGTCGCGGGTTCCGTAATAATGGGACCACTGTTCGTATATCGGCGAGCGTGGATGGCTATCTACGGCGTGTCCACATATTGTGCAAATCTATTAAAAAAAGATCTTTTTTTTTCCTTTTCTCATATTCCGTTTAAAGACCCCTGTAGATCTAGATTTAGTGGCATTTATTATAGAACCGAATTACTGCTGAAGACGCTTGGATTTACAAACTCCTCATGTGGTGGATTGCTGGAAAGAAAAATCTTGTCATATCGTCAGAGCCATTCGCACTATAAGGGAAGGAGTTTAGGAACTCACGCGTCAAGACAGCTTCCTATGATCCCGAGACCGACTCGTTTGTACGGCAAACGGATTCCATGTCGACGGTTTACCCTTGGTCGCAACTTTAATAATGTTGCCTCATTTACATTGGAAACACTTGTGTTTCGGTTGTTTCTAAGATGTCACACGTTCACAAGGCCAAACAATGAGGTCTTGTAGGAAGTATAACAGAGAACTTTAATAATGTTGCCTCATTTACATTGGAAACACTTGTGTTTCGGTTCGTTTCTAAGATGTCACACGTTCACAAGGCCAAACAATGAGGTCTTGTAGGAAGTATAACAGAGAACTTTAATAATGTTGCCTCATTTACATTGGAAACACTTGTGTTTCGGTTCGTTTCTAAGATGTCACACGTTCACAAGGCCAAACAACGAGGTCTTGTAGGAAGTATAACAGAGAAACTGCGCTGGTTATTTATTGGAGATCTCTTTCCGGAACGGTATATCTGTGGGTCAAAACATTGCGTGTCTTTAATATGCCATTAAATGTAATGGATTCCGATAAATGTCACATGTAACTGGACTTAAGACATTATATGGTTAGTAAATGTGAGATTTCGCCCAGCACCATCCATGATTCACTGGACAAAAATTCTCTTTACTTCGAATTTAAAAACCGACTCAAAGAACTCAAAGGCCAACTTTACATAGCGTTTACTTAACTGTCGAATACAATGCCACATAAAATACCGAGTAAAGATGGTTAGGTCGTTAATGGTAAAGTAAAAACGGCTATTTACTTTAATAGAACTGACACGCACCTAATATATGAATTTTAAAATCGTCTTGATTTCTTTTTGTCTGCTGACAACCTGTAGATTTGAAAATAGCCTGGATTAACGAATACGGTTTCGGTTGCATGTATCTCCAGGGCCCCCAAAACGGCTGAAATGCTGCGGACTCAATCGAAACAAAATTCTATTATTTGTCATATTCAATGTTATTTAGATACCATAGGTCGTTTGTCTCTTTTGGGCATTCATCAAAGATCTGATAACTACTGTAGATCGGCATAAAAATAATACTTCCTTCCTCTTACAACTGATTCTTTAATATCAATATATTTTTGAGATTTAAATAATGTAAATTTTAATGTTTGGTGAGTGCTAAATGGCATGCATAGGTAAGTATGTATATATATATATGGGGGAATCTCTGTACTAAGGATGTCAGTTCCTCTGAACAATTCAGATTGAGTTGTTGATAGAAAGGAGATTTGCGCTAATCTCGGTCGACCGGAAGACGTTTCCTACACTCTCTTCTCTTCTTCCGACATACCGAGCTTCACCGTACTCGCTCGCGCCTGTAAGACATCCAAACATTCTCTCTCCTACGCTTAACCGTCAAAACTCGCGAGTGGAGTAGACGTGCCTCTTTCGTGATAGCGATTAAAGAGACTGTGGCAGGGGGGGCTCTTGATGATCCGCTAACAGATGAAGCTGACAGCGCCGATAACGAAAGGGAATCCCAGCTCTAACATAACGAACAGGTTTCGCTGAATACCTGACATCGCGCCATCAGTGAGATAAAGAAAAGGTTCTATTTATTCTTCCTTATCTTCAGAATGTACGGAGCTATTTTATCTGCTCGGAAATTCATCGTTTGCTATAAACGGCAAATCTGTAATTTAGAATTCATAAATGAATTCAATCCGTACTAAACTTAATACTGCCATTTAAAAAAAGAAAGAAAGTTTTTTTTAAATCCTGTTATCTTCAAAGAACGGAAATAATTTGGTGTGACGTATCACGCAGATTTTGCCCGAACCAACCTGTAATACCCGCATGTCTCACACAACTAAAAGAGAAGTCGTCCATCGCTAGAGGTTGTTGACTGCCATGGCATCATTTTCCCCGGAAACCATAGTCTCGCCATAGAAGGGAAGCAGAATCATTCACTAGGCACCAGTTTGACTCTACATAGTTTGCTTTAAAAGAAAAAAAGAAACTACGAATATGTCACTAAAACTCGATGAAGCCATAGCCAAACATCCCTGCACCATCCGAGGACCTTGTCCTTTTTTGAGATAAGGTCGAATAAATAAACCTGAAGAATTTGCACGACAGTTCTTCTATCGACGCGATTCTCGAAGAAACGGCTCTCGGTCCCCGGCTAACCGATGTTTCGCGCAGGACGAAGTCATCAAGTGTTTTCCAGCAGTCAACTCTCTCTCGTTCTTCATCGAGCGCCGATCAGAAACCAGAATACTGCGGTGCGCGAGATATTTCCGCGGTCCGCGTCACTCAAGAGACCAGACCAGACCAGGAAGAGATGGCCGGTCGGCCGTCTCCTCGAAGAGCTCGATGAGGAAATAGAATTTTCGTCTGGTCGATGTGAGCAGCAGTCGAGACTGTGGTGGAACTTTTTTAATTTACCACTAAGGTTAATTTGAATTAAATAACGTAAAGATTTATATTGGCAATCCAATTGTATCTTTAATAGAATTCTGCTAATAGGAAATTTCCAAAAAATAGACAAGGACTAGTATATATATGTATACATTTATAGGTGTAATTTAAAAAAAAAATTACGAACTTAAAGTCATTAAAACAGAGAATGTGACAAAGCAGCGTCAAGGTCAGCATGGAAGTGTATTCGAGTGTGTTTGTGGACTGACTAATTAAAAGTACAAAACTCGAGTTTCGTGTAGAATTAGTTTCTCCGTGTACAATCCATATACAGAATTCTTACTGGCATCTGATAGCATAATACTGCAGGATGTCGTAGTAGATCTGTTTAAAACGACAACAGTTATGAATCACCTGTTTAAATCTATGTTATTATTGAACAATCTGCAAGGGGTATGATGTCAGCAGTTACTTCTTGGCTGTGTGTACGCACCTGCGGCTGGGATTTTTGTAATGCAAGAAAATGAATACCAACAAGAAATAGTAAATGCAATGGACAAAAATTAAAGCATCAGTAACAAAAAATTAATTTAAAAAACGACATTTTGTCAACAAATGCAAATTTATAAACGCTTTTAAATAACATGAGAATCTTTACCAGTATCTCTTACCGATTCTAGTTAGCCATTTATAAAACTGTTACTAATGCAAAAGTTGGAAATCAAAACTTTTTCGTGACATTTCGCGTTCCACCAATTAATGAATTTTTCTTAAATTTTCAGAAATAAATGAAAACGTTTCCTTTTTAATTCTTCATTTTGCGTTACTTTC